>SNQJ01S0099741.1:0-15845 GCA_010110895.2 Picea sitchensis
CTGGTTAAATGCATTTGTTTTTAAATCCATGTAATGAATGGTAAATGGAGAGGTTTGGGTGAACCTGGGTAGTGAATTGGTACACTACAGTGTTCATGCCTATGTGCATAAGTGTGACCAAATTGATTGTTTCCAATTAGTGTGGTGAAATTCTCAAAGTCAACGGCACACAGATCATTTGCAACAATGACATTTTTTTTATGATCCGCAGCTACGATCTCCAAGGAAATTAAATTTGTGACAAGATTTGAAGAGCCAAGGTGCAGACTTGCTACACAGTGCCAGCATTGGAGAGTAGATAGCTCTTGAAACGTTATTTCCAGCTGTTGATTTGGTCCATTCAATCTAGAGGCAACGAAGGTGTGGAAATTGTAAGATTAAGATATTCTATTGTTGGTTCAAATTCGAAATGGCTATAGCAAAAGATGGGACTTTGGCGTAGACATTTTTCTCTATATGGTGCTCGAAAATTTGTTGGTGCATGAGTGGAATGTTGTGTTTGAACTTGTGTATGTTATATTTATTTTGTATGTAAAATTGTATTTAGATGTGCAGAACCAATTAAACGACAGAGTATCATGATCTAAATTGGTGGTTCTTAACGTACTTTGGTGCCATGAGAACTCATCACCGGTTTGGTTATGCATATAGTCTGTTATATGTTGGTGTATTTGTTGTACTTATGTGCTTCAAGATTGTTAGTTACATGTTATCCTTGTGTATATTGTTGTAGATGTGTTTAAAGAAGGTCAGTTGTATGATTGACTGTTGAAAATATCCAATAATTAGACCGCTATCCTATATAACTGTCGAAATTTGCTCTTCGGGAGAATTCCACAGATGGTAGTGTATCCATATGATAATTCAATATCGATATTGTCCTTTAGGAGGTCAAGAAGCGCCAATTCTACAAATTCGTCAATGATGGTCAGAAGCGTTGTTATCTTAAATGAGTTGAAAGGAAAGCTCGAAGTTGTGGAGAAGAAAGAGCGTAAACCGAGAGATTTCACAGTGGGTAGGAGTGTTGATGAAGACTTGATCAAAGAAAGACAAAGTTAAGTTTTGTAATTTATGTTTTTTGTATTGTAAGTTTTAATGTACGCATTAAAAAGAGGCATTAGAGATAATGCTTCTCTTAATGTTGTGTGTTGAGTTTAGGAATTGATTGGAGATTTGCTGAAGGTTGTTGAGAGATTCTCTCAACAACTATTTCTATATTTGGAAATAGTTGAATCGGATTCCAACTATATATACATGTAATATTGTGTGTAATTTGTGTAATAAATAGTTCTGATGCAAATGATGTTAATGGACTAAATGTTAATGGTTATCACACACAATGAAATGGATGCATTGAAATAAAACCATGTTTTCTTTAAAAACATGATCTCTTCCATTACAAGATAGCCCACCATCATTAATTCTAAGAAAGTGAAGAAGACGTTATGATTATGAAGCGACTCCCGTAATCTTGTATAATGACAAATTGCATTACTAATATATCAAACTGTACTATTCAAAGAATTTACTTATTAAAATAATGTATGTGGGAGTTTCATCCGGATCAGGCGACTTCTCATGAAACAAAAATGAAAGCACCCAGATGTTTTTGAGAATACACAATGCGTATGTGACTCTTTCGGGTCCAGAGAAGGAATATACAGAGAAGGGAAGGTTTTCATTATACAGACAAACGAAGCAGAGAAAGATGCAGAGCTTCCAGGTTTCAACGTTGTCTTCAGACCAAAAAACTAAACTAAATATCTGGGTTATAGTGGATCAGACTGCCACGTGTGATGTGTAATAGCCTCTGCACTGTTGAATAGTCAGACGAGTGTACCAAAAAAACACATAAAACATTTTACGTGGCCAACAGTTTTGAGTGGATTGCCCATAGAAACAAATTGTTGTATGAGAATGGTACGTGGGATTGGCAAAGTATCTTCTAGAAGCACATTCAACGGCTGCAATTCCTCTTAAAAACCTTGCCTTATCCAATACTATTTACTAGTGTGTCGGTGAAAACTTTTTGAGAGGGAATAGGTTAATTTGGAAGCAATCTTTTCTCACTAGTTTTTTTTTGGCAAAAAAATGGGTCTAAATCCGGCCAGATTTTTAGGGATAGTCTGAATTTTATATGGATCAAAGTTCTATGCATTTCAAAATCATTTCCTAAAAATTTTGCTTCATTTTAAACCAATCCAGATACTCAGAAAATTAATCGAAAACTCTACCTAAAAAATAACTAGCACTGTCGTGGCGTGGAGTCGTTGAGACTAAAACACAACATGAAGAACGCTAGAGTAAATAAACAACAATTTGAATGGGACGTTTGAACCAAAACCATCTTGACTATTGATGAGAACTTCCTTATGATATTATTATGTGTGTAATGTTAGAGTGGGACGTTTCAACTAAAACCATCTTGGCTAATGATAAGAACGAACTTGATACTTATGATATTATTTTTTTTATTATGTGAGTAATGCTAATAGAGAATTACAACTTGATACTTATGATATTATTATTTATTTTTTTTATGATGTGAGTAATGCTAATAGAAAATTACAGCTTGATTGTCGATATGTAAATTCATTGCTAGGAAAGAATTAGTGGGTAAATCTTAAAATTAGTTATGGTTTTGGATGGTGCAAAGCTACATTTGTTACTATGTGTAATGTTTGTTTGGTTTTATTATTTTGTTAGTTTTTTTGGATTTTTTTTAATTTTAAAAGGTTATTGGTTCAAATTTAATTGTTGTTATATTGGATTATTGTGTTAATTCATAATTTACATAGCGAGGTGGCCAATTCCCAATGTCGTAGGAAGATACTAAATTCATTGAAGGGCACGCCCCTAAGTGCCTCTCCCCTAGTAATAACTATAACCAAAACACATATGCTTAGTTCTAATCATACTAACTCATACAAGAGGCTATGTTTTGTTAAACACCCATGAAAGGCATTGATAACCCACAATTGGCAACATCCCAAGACAAACTTTCACTTGAACCATTATCTAATCTCTCAATGTCTTGATGATAATATCACATAAATCACACAAATTTGTTGACATACGCATCCATAATGCTCTATTTCACATCTAATCATAGTTCATTAAACTCCATAGTGCTCAACTAAATTTCAAAAGCTAGTTAACCCCTAATTACAATATCCAGAAATGGTATCTCTCATCACCCACCATAACACACTTTTATAAACAATAAGCCCATCATCCATAATAAAATTCTCCAACCCCCAAAAAAATTAATTCTCCACCTCTCCACCCCCATTTTCTATCAACATTCCCAACAAATTTACTATCCTTGTAAATTAGTGTTATCCTTACTCAATGGATTTTGTCATTGTCTACTGTATACACCTGCACTTTCCTCTTCAAAACAAGCTTTGTTCATGTTTGTCACTTCAAATTTATTGGGAGGATAAGGTCTTTATGCATTATTCTGACATGGAGGAGTTAAGGCTTAATCTCGACACAATAAACAAGAATTTGAGTGTGAAATTTCAACTAAAATCGTCTTTAGTCATGGATAAAAACGTCTTCCTTGATTATATGATTCTTTTATTATGTATGTAATGCTAATAGAGAATGGTAATATGCAAATCAACCATTGCTAAAATGGATTGGTCGATCATGGATAAAAACGTCTTCCTTGATTATATGATTCTTTTATTATGTATGTAATGCTAATAGAGAATGGTAATATGCAAATCAACCCTTGCTAAAATGGGTTGGTCTTGCTCATGTTTTTTTCATGAAAGTGATTTGTTTTTTAAAGTTATTTTGATTTAGTATTATTGTTTTTCATTCGAAATTAGGGAAGAGGAGAGGAATTCATAGAAGTATTAGTATTTTCGTTTGAAATGTTTAATACACAGGTAAGTGAGGGAATATATATTGTAGAAAAAAAAAACACTATAACAAAACTAGATAGTACAAAGTCATAAAAAGCAATAAAAATCATCCTTCCAAGACACACAACTAAAAGTACAGACATGAATAATCATGCTTATGCAAAAAACAAGATGTGACTTACTTTAAGGGAGGGTTCACCACTATTCTTATGGATGCCCCCCTAACCATCATTAGTTGACTCTAGATATAGGGAGGCAAGACCCCAACCTTCATCATCATTCACAATTTCCTCAAGGGGTTTCTTTGCCTCAAGAATGTCAAGGACAAGTCGTCAGAACTTGTGATTTTGGTGTTGTGGTGAAGGGAGCCCACCATGGTGATATTTCCTCCTCTCATGAATAATTTGGTTAACAATGTGTTGTAGGCTAGGTGTGCCACATCCAACTTGACCTTCGAAACTTGCATAGTAAGATGTATATATGTATTTCCATATATCAGAGAGTTGTCATACCATAAAACAATTTTAATAAGTATTTCCTTATTTAAACATGGCATCATTTTGTTTCCTATAAATGAGAAAAAACACTTTACTTTTGATCACTTGCTACATTGCATGTAGCTAAACGATGGCATGGAAGCTTATCTCCAAAGAGAGCAACTTCCTAGATATGGAGGCAAGGAGGAGTTGGTCACACAGTTTAGTAATGATTTCCTTCTCCATGCCTTCCCAAAATAATGATGCTTAATCCTATCATATGTTTTCTAAAACCAAGAATGACACGTTGTGAGAGAGGAGTGTAATTCACATAACAATATGGAATTATGTGAGGAATCCCAAACAAAAAAAATCTTTTATAGTGGAGTTCATCATCCTACCAAGTGTAACTTGAATGTGCCTTTGGTTCAACCTATAGCTAGTGGATCATGTGTGTAGCATCCCCACTATAATCCCCAATTTAATTAATTCTTATGTAGATATAATGTGTGTCTATGGTCAAGCAATGTAATATGTGAATTGTATTTATATGTTTTAATAATAAAATGTGATGTCAGTTGCTAAGGGGACATGGATAGAGATGGGGTATGAATTAATCCACAAGAGGGGGGAGTGTATAGGATAATGGCCAAGAGGGATCCAAGGGGGGTAATACCCATGTATATTGATTCAACCCATTTTCCTAAATTGTTATTGATATATGAACCTTCTAATTTCTTATTGAGTGTTCCCAAAGCTAATCATTGAATACATGTAAGAGGGTGGGTGTGAGTGGACACATCCCAAAGTTAATGGGAACATGGGGGATGAGTACAATCATCTTGGGAAAGTGTGTGAGTCAAGAAAACAAGACAAAGGAGAGGAAATTTGTATGGGTGGGGACAACAGTTTTACACAAGGATTTTTTGGGTATGAGGAGGAAGTAGAGAGAAAGAAGAGAGCTTGGAGATGGTGTAGCCATGGAGGGTAAATTCTAGAGCATGTTGAAGCGTATTTGGAGTGAATTGGAGGTGAAGACTGGAAAAATAGGTTTGTGTGCATAAAGAGTGGACTTCTGAGGGAGTTTCACTAAAACAACAAGTGATTGTTGATGTTTGTTGGTTTTTTTCCTAGTAGCAAGTTCCCTTGAATTCCCGGCTGAAAAATTCCTAGCTACATGTCCCATAGAGACCCTGATAAATGAATAGAACAACCGAGGGACTTAAATCAGTGAAGGGGTACATTCCTTGGGTTGGTCAGTTCAAAAGGAAGAGAGTTGGTGGAAAATCGAGATAGTTGTAGGAAGATACTAGTGGGTTTGTGAGTTTCATGAACTGTGAGTGGACTATGAGAGAACACCCTCTTTTGTGGATTACTAGCCTCAACTTGGGGGTGACTGGATATTGAGATTTGGAACATTCAGTATATGGTTGGGTGGAACATCCGTTCCAAGCAGCTAGTTGCACAACAATTTTAAAAGATAAGTGTTTGATATGTTTCTATTTTGTATTTCAGAGTTAAATTCTTGTGCATGAACTATGTGTATGAGAACAATTTTGCATGTTGTTGTAATGAGTTATTAGACTGCATTCATGTTTCTTTTACATGTTGTAGATGCATTTGATTTATGGTAATAAACAAAAGTTAAATCTGTATGTAAATCATAGTTGGAAGCTACAGGAATTTTATTTATATAGCAGAAATTTTATTTTTGTAAGTTTTCTGCACCGTAATGTCCCTTGGTTGGGCTGGAGGACGTTACAATGTGCTTGATCTTGGTATTTATTATCCATTCTCAACATACCACCTATAGCTAATTGGGTAATAAGAAAGATTAGGAAAATAGGGACCCTTCCTCATGCTTCCTACAGAGATCATAAACCACCACATTTTCCTTTCCCTTCTTGTAGATAATCTCAGAGTCATAGCCTAACATTTTTATGACCTAATTTTGTTACTTTGGGGAGGAAAATCCTTGTTCTAGGAAAAATTTCAATCTGCAATGATATGTTTTAATCTAGAAATGATGGCTTAACAAGTAAGGATGCCACATATCAATTTCATGCAGAATGACCAACATTTCCTTCTCACAAGTGGATTTTCTCAAGTTTCTATCACATAATTGCTTGTTGGTGAAATTAAGTAGGCATCCCTCTTACATTAACATAGCCCCAATCCCTTTTCCTAGGGAATCACATTCCAAAACAAAATTCTGATTGAAGTCACGTAGGGTGAGGATTGGTGTGGCAGACATAGCATCTTTCAAAGCCTAAAAACCTATTTATCTAGTTCATTCCAACTGAAGGCACTCTTTTTGAGTAGGGTGGTGAGAGGAGCAACAAATTTACCACTTTTTTGGACAAACTTCCTAAAGTAACATGTGAGGCCAAGAAATTTGTGCAAACTTTTGAGGGTCTTGGGATGAGGCTAGTATTTCATCACCTCAATTTTCTTAGGATCAGCATGCACACCTACCCCACTAACAACGTGTCCCAAATATTCAACTTATGAAGCATCAAAAACACATTTAGACTGCCTTAAGAATATCTAGTTATTACAAATGAGTTGTAAAACTTATCCACATGTTGCATATTTAGAATGCTTTAGGAATAGTTGGTGATTACAAAGGAGTTGTAAGACTTGATACATACATTTGTAAGTCTTTGTGTCAAATGTGCGCATGTAGCATTATATTAGCATCAATATTTCATATGGAGCATCGTGCTTGTGTCGTATATGTATTGTACTAGAGTCGTGATAGCTTCAAAATACCAAACGTTTTATCCTTTTATTTCGTATTTGTGTCCTATTAGCATTGTTTTACAACATTATTTCATTGTGTTAGCATCACATATGTCCCATCATTATTCTAAATTTTTTGAGTCATATTAGTGTCTTATTACATCAATCATGTATGGTGTTAGTATCAATATTGCAACATTTTATTCCTTTTGTGTCATATTAACATCTTTTTAGTGTTGTAGGAGATGTGTTTTGCATCAAGTTAATGCCAAAATTGAGACATAATAGTTATTAACGATTAAATTATTTTTGTTAATTTATTCCTAGGTCAATGAAGGAAAGCAATGTGAGTCTTGTACTGGAAAGTGGGAATCCAAAAACCCTTCTCAGAGCACCCATGGTTGAACAAGGTAGGAAATGAGTCTTCGAATTGCAATGAGCTCCACCCCTATAATTTCCACCCATAATTGGTGTTGTGTTTCCAATAAATGGATATATGGATCTGACTCATGAGCTATTGGTGGATGCAATTCCTTTGGTTTTTTCCCCTCATGTTTGCAAATGGAAAATCTATTTCCTAAATCTACTGAGATCTAATAAAAATGACCACCTCTTTTCTATTGATCACTCCATGTCCTTTTTGAAATAATCAAACTAAATTAATAAGCATATTTGAGTCAAGCTAACAACTATGAATCAAATTGTAAATGCAATGAATGCATGAAAAACCTCCCCAACAAGTCAAAATAAAATAATGAATATGTTGCTCAATATTGGTTGCTCTGATGGTTCATAAATAATGAACTCAAACCCAGTGTACTAAACATACAACCTTAAATTCTTCATTTTTTTATTTATTCTATGCCCTTCTTGGAATAACCTGACTAAATGAATAAACAAATTTGAATCAAGCTCACAACTCTGAATCAACTAGGAAATGTAATGAGTGAATGAAACATTATCCCTAGCAGTGAAAATTTGTAACAACAATTGGAACAAAGGGTGATTTCAAATTACTTTAAACGAATAAACCGAATTGAATGGTATAACTTGTGTAATGCACCCATCCCCAAGCTATATCACACTACTACTAAAAATGACTAATAAAACTTTCTGATACCAATTCTAAATGCGGAAATAACACACACATCATGATCTTCAAGCTTATACAATGGTACATGCTAATTAAAAATGTAAATGCAATTGCTTAACTGTGCATAGAAACAACTAAATGCATACAACATCATTCAACCACAAAAAATAGAGATTTGAATGCATCATTCTACTCACGGAAAGAAACACTAACTAAGATAAATCAGAGTAAAAATTGCAACAACTATATCATAATTTAACATAAATAAACACAACAAATAATAACATTTATCTTGTGAAATATGCAACCCGTTGCAGAGGACAGACATTCCTCCCAATCATAGACTTTTTGTTCCAGTTTTCAACAACAAGCCACCCCCGAGTTGGGGCTATGAATCCACAAGAGATGGTGGTACCTAAGGTTGGCTTAAGTCTCACTCTCAACACTCAATCCCCACAACTAATTCCAGTCCACCAACTCTCTTCCCCATAATCTGCACAACCCAGGGATGAGATCCCCCTTCACTGCTCATAGTCCCTCATTCCTTCCCACATTCCCTCAGGCCTTCTCACTCCCCTTGAGGGCTTCCATCATAGGTTGGACATGAAATATCTCGGTTGGTACATTAGGAATTCTACAATTGTAACAGGAATTCACACAACAAAAAAATCTTAATTCTCTTGAAAATTTTCCAATATAATGTTTCTCACTGGTTCGCAATCTCTCTTCCCATTAAATTATAGCTCCAACCAGCTACCATATATGCCCACTATGGCTTCCTTCAATATTCAACACTCAAAACTCTCTTGTTGTCCAAAAAATCCATGTAAAAACCGCTCTCCATGCAAAAATGTGAATGTCTAATTATGTTCCCTCTATCCATATGAATTTCCTCTCTCTCTTTCTTGTTTGACTTACACTCTTCCCAAAGATGATTGTACTCATCCCCCATTCTCTCAATAAATATGGGATGTGACTTCTCACACCCACCCTCTTACATGAATGCAATGAATGGATTTGGAAACACTCAATCAAAAAATGGAAGGTTCATGGTAAGAATAACTTAGAAATAAAAGGGTGTGGGTTTAATAGGCATGGGTGAAATTTCCCCATTGGACCCCTTCCCTCTCTTGTGGAAACTAAGCCCCCAAATCTCCATCTATGTCCATTTGCAACTGGTGATACATTTTATTTATTATATTTCAATATACATCATTTACATATTACATCGCTTGTCCCTCAAACATACATTATCTTTACAATATACATCTCTAGTTTGGGGTTTGAAAATGGGGATGTTACAGTCCCCTCCCCCTACAAATTGCATCGTCCTTAGTGCACATCACCATACAATTTACACATTGACATATATAAATGATACATCAAAATACTTTGACAATTCCTCCACTTAATAACTCATGCAAAAATTCCAAGAAACAACCTTCTTTTCCCCTCAACTTGCACATCACTTGGACAAGAAATCTTAGAGTTGCGACTCTGAGAATTCTAGCTACAAAAATGGAGTCTTCATTCGCTTATGTACAAATGTACATTTAGTTCTCTTCAAAATTTGTAAATATTTGCAGGTATGCTTCATGCATGGCTTCCTCATGCTCCCACGTAGTGTCTTCAAGACCATAGCACGTCCATTGAACCTTTACCAATCTAATGGATTTGGTCTTGAGAACTTTAAATTTCCAATCTAGGATGTGCACCAGTTCCACTTGGAAGTCCCCTTCATGTTCCACCTGAATCACATTCCAATCAATCACATGATTAATATCAGGCACATACTTTTTTAATAAAGATACATGGAACACATTATGGATTCTCATGGATCCAGGTAATGTTAGCATGCATGCAACTGGACCTATCCTTTATATAATTTCAAACGACCCACGGTGTCTCACCACTAAATTTGGGAAACTTCCCAATTTCAGCGAGCTTATCTTGGATTCAACTTTTAAAAACACATGCTCTCTCACTTTGAATTCTCTATGTGTCCTCCTTTTATCGAGATATCACTTCTGCATGTCTTGTGCAATTTTCAAATCCCATCTGTTCTTCCATTTCCTTTAAAAATTATGGCTCAATCATGGCTTTATCTGTTGGGTTATCCCAACTTACTGGTGTGCTGCATTTTCGAACATACAATGCTTCAAATGGACTCATCTTCAACGATTCTTGATACCCATTATTGTAATCAAACTCAATTAAATTGATACAGTCATCCTGCCTAGAAGGCTTGTCCATTACATACATTCTCAACATATCTTCAATTATCTGTTTAATCCTCTTTGTCTTGCCATTGGACTTTGGGTGGTATGTTGTACTGAAATTCATATTTGTCCTAAATCCTTTAAAAAAAACCCTTCTAAAAATTGGAAGTGAACTTGGGATCTCTGTCCGACACTATTTCCTTAGGCACACCATGTAGCTAAAAAATTATTTCATATAAATTTATGCAATATTGGATGCCATATGAGTTACTTTTACCATAATGAAATGTGTAACTTTGTAATCTTGTCAACCACTACCATGATTGAATCATGTTTCCTTCTTCTCCTAGGAAATTTGGTAATGAAATTGATAGTAACCAATTTCCATTTCCATTCAAGAATGGGAAATGGTTGCATCAATCTCAATGGATGTTCGTGCTCACCCTTTACCTTCTAACATTCCATGCATCTAGCCAAATAATCAGTGACATATCTCTTCATACCAAGCCAAAAATATTGGCCTCGTACCACTGTAATATTTTTATGGTATCTTGAATGTCTGGCATATGGCACATTGTGCATCTCCTTTAAAATGGAATTTATCAATTCCCAAGAATTGAGAACATAAACTTTGTTCCGAAATAAGAGGATTTCATCCTCTTCTAACTTGTAATCCTTATATTTTTGTTGTACATTATTCTGTTGTAGACTTTCTTTAACTTGCACATAATGTTGGTATGTTGTTACATCCTATAGAATTATATATTTTAAATTTTTCATGTGCATACTAATGGTTGTAGCATGCATTTTATGCGCCCTTATGTTGAGTACTTCAACCACCTTGTTCTCTTTTCCCTTTATGTTCTTGATGCCAAAGTCATATTCACTAAGAAATTACAACCATCTAGTTTTCCTGGAATTCAGTGTTGGTTGTTCAAACAAGCATTTCATACCACTATGGTCTATTCTCAATTCAAATTTTCTACCCATAAGATAATGCATCCACATTCTTAAAGCATGTACTATCGCTTCCAACTCTAAGTCATGTGTTGCATATAATATTTCATGCTCCTTCAATTTTCTGGACTCATAACAAATCGCATGTCTATCTTGTGTAAGGACTCCACAGATCCCTTCCTTGCATGCATCTTTGTGTACAACTAAATCCTCGTCTAGATCAACTACTTTTAAAATAGGTGCACTAGTTAGAAAATCCTTTATGTGCTAGAAATTTTCTTCACACTTAGCACTCCAATCGAACTTTACTCCTTTCTTTTGCAAAGATGTTATTCAGTGTGCAATATTGGAGAATCCTGCAATGAATATCCTGTAATAACCAGCTAGACCCATAAATGATATAACATCTAAAATGTTTGTTAACGTCGACCAAATTCTAATTGTTTCAGTCTTTTCTGGATCCAATGCTATGCCATCTTCGGAAACAATGTGACCCAAATAATGGATCTAATTTTGACAAAAAGAGCATTTACTCAAATTGACATACAATTGGTCCTCTCTCAACACTTGCAACACCATCCTCCAATGTTTCTCATGATCCTCCTCTGTCTTGGAATAGATAAAAATATTATCCAAGAATATAATCAAAAACTTGTCCAGGAAATCTCTAAACACCCCATTCATCAGACACATAAATGTAGCGGGCCTATTTGTCAACACAAAGGGCACCACTACAAATTCATAGTGTCCATACCTTGTTTGAATTTTGTTTTTGCTAGTATCTTCTTCTATGATCCTCGCTTGATGATAACCCGATCTCAAGTCAATCTTGGAAAATATATTTTCTCCCTTCAATTGATCAAAATGATCATCAATCCTTGGCAAAGGATATCTATTCTAGATTGTAACCTTGTTCAATTTTTTGAAGTCAATACACAACCTCAACGTTCCATATTTTTTCTTAACAATAAGAACCGAGGCACCCCAAGGATAAACATTTGGGCGTATGTACCCCTTATTCAAAAACTCTTCTAGTTGCATTTGCAATTCCTTCATTTCTGGTGTGCTCATTATGTAGGGAGTTTTGGTTACTGGGGAAACTCCAGGAATTAAGTCAATAGAGAAATCAATGTCTCTCTTTGGTGGTGATCCTGGAAACTCCCCAAATACATCCTCATACTCTTTCAATACTGGATAATCTTCAATACTTGGCTATTTATCCTTTATTGGCTCTTCCATATGGGTTGCATATATCTAACACCATTTTCTAAAACTTATTTTCAGTTGCAACGTTGAAATCTCTCAGATGGATATAGGACTTGGAATACCTTGCATTGTCCTTGAATTCTCTTCCTCGTCAAGACATGTGAAATCCTTGTTATAATAATATAAGAAAACAAAATTCTTTTCTATCCAATCCATACCAATCAAGCAGTCATAAGACCCAAGCGGTATGATGTTCAAATCTACCTTAGTGTTAATTAGATTCATGTCTATTGTGAAATATTTAACAAGCTCATTAATTTTTCTATTGGTTTCAGTTTCTACCTAAACTAACCAAAAATTTCCATGATTACATTTCTTCAATTTAAATATTTCAAATAGATTTGGATCTATATAGCTATGCCTAGCTCCATAATCAATCAAAATATCCATGGGATGATTATCAATCTTACCTTCCACTTCAATCATGTGGGATTGACATTCTGCTTGTGTATTGTCCAAGGATGCATAAATCCTTGGCATGCTTCCGCTCATGTTGTCTATTGTCTCCTCCTTCTTGATGCTATGCACAATCCTCATATTATCTCCTCGGTGAGGACAATATTTATACATGTGATCTCCTTCACATCCAAAATTCTTTATGGGCTACTGTCTTGGCCTCTTTCCCAAGGAATCTATCATTTTCTAATCACCTTGATATGGTTTCCCTTGTTGATATTCTTGAGATCTATTCCTAATGAAAGGTGGCTTGAATTATTTATTCCTTTGATCCATCTTACCTTTGTTCTTTTCATACCATGACTTTTGTAAAGTTTTCCTTCATTTGTTATGCTCATATAAATACTTATCCTTTCGTATGGATTTTTCCAAATTCCTAGGCTCATTAAACCGAATTTTATCCTTGTAGAAGGATGGCAATCCACTCAGGAACCTATGAATTTTGACCTTCTCGTCCTTGATGAAGCTCACATACCTGAGAAGTTCCAAGAATTCCATATCATATTCATCTATGGTCATGTTCCCAAGTTTGAGTTCAAAGAAATCTTACATATTATCGTCATAATATTTCCCTGACAAATATTGTTGCTGGAAATATTTCTTGAACTGCTTTCAATAAATTATCTTCTCATCAAGGTGCTTAACATGTTTAATTTGGTCCCACCACATAGATTCGGTTCCTTGAAGATGGTAGGCTGCAATTTTGGCTTCTACATTTGATGATTAATCATGCAACTTGAAATATTTCCTCATTCCCAACAACCATGCTTCTGCATCTTCTCCCTTCCTATTATCTCCATCAAAATATGGTGGCTTGATCTTTCTGAGCTCCCCTTGCAATATGTCTAACCCATGTCTCCTCCTTTGATGTATAAAAGTAGACATACTTGGACTACTTCCCTACCTTGAATGTGCATGTGATCTTTTGGTCGAGTGCCTTGGGGTGTTATGATACCAATGCCTACTAACACTCCTTGATTGTCTAAATCCTCCATGATCACCCCTCATATCATGAGATTAGATACTTCAACTTTCCTTGCGCTAGCTTCTTTCTTTGTGCCAAAATATTTGTTTATTTTCTTCTACAACATATCCAGGCTTGGAAGTATTTCCTCCTAAGTTTTCATGATCTTTTCATTGTCGGCCCTATAGCTCTTCACTTCTCTTTCCAGGCTTCTCATAGTTACATGATCTTTCTTATTTCTTCTTCCATTAGACTTTGTCTCAGCATTTTCCATGCTGACATGCAGGCCTCAATTCTTCTCCTCATGGTTTTAAGACCCTTGTGCATCCTCCATATCTCTAGTTCTCATATAGGAACTAAAGTCTACTTTCTTGTACCTCTAATTCTACAAGAATGTACATGCAATAATTGCTATTAGAATTAGGCATATTGCAAAATATTTATTAATTAGATTACAGGTCATTCTTCATTTCACATTATGAAAAACAAAAATACATTAATCCAAATTATGGGTTGATAGATGGCTTCCCCTCCTCAAGAACATTTCAGGGACTATTCATTTGCTCAAATATGAGCTCCGCACTGAAAGTTATGGTTTTCAAAATTTTAGATTGTTTCCCCATTTTACCCATGTATGCTACATGTGTCTTATTTATCTTCCTACACATTTTTACATACCCAGATCCCAAATATGGTTCCATGGTTGTCTTCTATGGTTCACGGGCTTTCCACATACTGCTCATGTTCCCCAAACTAACCTCTAAGAAATGAGTTATTCCCTCTTAAAGTAAATTGGTGCTGAAAATATACCTCTACAGTTTCAGTCGTAGCTTTCTCATACGAGCTCTTTTTTGCAATTGACTAAACACCTAATGCTAACTCTGGGATCATTAAGGCTATCACATTGGGGATTTGTACTAGTTACTGCTAGCTTTCATTAAATTCTTAGTGGTTGTATGCTGGTGGTTTTGATTTTGGTCTAGGGTAAACCTAGAAGTGACTCACCCATGTACATCTCTGTGAGAAGGGGTGCTTGCAGTAATTCTTACTAGTGTGCCTCTTTCTCTCTAATGGGAATAGAAAGAGGAGGACAAGGACTGATATGAATTGATTGAATCCTTTTAGTTCTCAACATGGTTCTTATGTGTGGGAGAATTGGCAATTTCTTATCATCAGAGTGTTTCTATGTGGGAGGATAAGAAATCCTTGCAACCCACCTGCTCGCTCCTCACCCAACATAGAAGTAGCCATCCTTCGTATTATGTCTAGAGGTGTTAATGCCAACTAGTATGAAATATCCCTTCGGGTACTGGTATAGGCTAGCATAATTTGAGGTCATTGCCTACATTGAAAAGACTAATGACATTAATGTTGTAAATATTCATTGGGTAACAGAGTTCACCATATTGTCAGTTTTAGGATATTCCATTATTTTCAACCTTTAGATGATCCATGTTGCAAGAGGTCTTTTATAGGAGGAATCTATAGTTATTCCAATGTATAACTACCAACCTCCTTTAATAACACTCAATGATAAAGCATTGATTTCTTAATGATCAAGAGTGTCTCAATTTTCTTATTGCAGTAACTGTTGTATGGTTTTGTGAAGTATTTGATTCAAAGTCTAGAAAGAGTTTAACACACAAGAGTGATCAATATTGATGTGTTAGGGAAATCAAAGAGCCCTGATTTCATCATTTTAACCACTAGCTTAATCCTATTCAAGGGACTACATTGAAAGGGTTAAAAGAAATATGTTTGGATATGTATGTTGGTAGCTAACCATAATTTTTCTTT
>SNQJ01S0099741.1:15895-26352 GCA_010110895.2 Picea sitchensis
ATTCTAAATTTTTTGAGTCATATTAGTGTCTTATTACATCAATCATGTATGGTGTTAGTATCAATATTGCAACATTTTATTCCTTTTGTGTCATATTAACATCTTTTTAGTGTTGTAGGAGATGTGTTTTGCATCAAGTTAATTCCAAAATTGCGACATAATAATTATTAACGGTTAAATTATTTGTGTTAATTTATTCCTAGGTCGATGAAGGAAAGCAATGTGAGTCTTGTACTGGAAAGTGGGCATCCAAAAACCCTTCTCAGAGCACCCATGGTTGAACAAGGTAGGAAATGAGTCTTCGAATTACAATGAACTCCACCCCTATAATTTCCACCCATAATTGGTGTTGTGTTTCCAATAAATGGATATGGATCAGACTCATGAGCTATTGGTGGATGCAATTCCTTTGGTTTTTTCCCCACATGTTTGCAAATGGAAAATTTATTTCCTAAATCTACTAAGATCTAATAAAAACGACCACCTTTTTTTTATTGATCACTCCATGTCCTTTTTGAAATAATCAAATTAAATTAATAAGCATATTTGAGTCAAGCTAACAACTATGAATCAAATTGTAAATGCAACGAATGCATGAAAAACTTCCCCTACAAGTCAAAATAATATAATGAATGTGTTGCTCAATATTGGTTTCTCTGATGGTTCATAAATAATGAACTCAAACCCGGTGTACTAAACATGCAACCTTAAATTCTTCAGTTTTTTATTTATTCTATACCCTTCTTGGAATAACCTGACTAAATGAATAAACAAATTTGAATCAAGCCCACAACTATGAATCAACTAGGAAATGTAATGAGTGAATGAAACATTGTCCCTAGTAGTGAAAATTTGTAACAACAATTGGAACAAAGGGTGATTTCAAATTACTTTAAACGAATAAACCAAATTGAATGGTATAACATGTGTAACGCACCCATCCCCAAGCTAGATCACACTACTGCTAAAAATGACTAATAAAACTTTCTGATACCAATTCTAAATGCGGAAATAACACACACATCATGACCTTCAAGCTTATACAATGGTACATGCTAATTAAAAATATAAATGCAATTGCTTAACTATGCATAGAAACAACTAAATGCATACAACATCATTAACCACAAAAAATAGAGATTTGAATGCATCATTCTACTCACGGAAAGAAACACTAATTAAGATAAATCAAAGTAAAAAGTGCAACAACTATGTCATCATTTAACATAAATAAACACAACAAATAAGAACATTTATCTTGTGAAATATGCAACCCGTTGCAGAGGACAGACGTTCCTCCCAATCATAGACTTTTTGTTCCAGTTTTCAACAACAAGCCACCCCCGAGTTGGGGCTATGAATCCACAAGAGATGGTGGTACCTAAGGTTGTCTTAAGTCTCGCTCTCAACACTCAATCCCCACAACTAATTCCAGTCCACCAACTCTCTTCCCCATAATCTGCACAACCCAGGGACAAGATCCCCCTTCACTGCTCATAGTCCCTCATTCCTTCCCACATTCCCTCGGGCCTTCCCACTCCCCTTGAGGGATTCCATCATAGGTTGGACATGAAATATCTCTGTTGGCACATTAGTAATTCTACAATTGTAACAGGAATTCACACAACAAAAAAATCTTAATTCTCTTGAAAATTTTCCAATATAATGTTTCTCACTAGCCCGCAATCTCTCTTCCCATTAAATTATAGCTCCAAACAGCTACCATATATGCCCACTATGGCTTCCTTCAATATTCAACACTCAGAACTCTCTTGTTGTCCAAAAATATCCATGTAAAAACTTCTCTCCATGCAAAAATGTGAATGTCTAATTATGTTCCCTCTACCCATATGAACTTCCTCTCTTTCTCTTTCTTGTTTGACTTACACTCTTCCCAAAGATGATTGTACTCATCCCCCATTCTCTCAATAAATATGGGATGTGACTTCTCACACCCACCCTCTTACATGAATGCAATGAATGGATTTGGAAACACTCCATCAAAAAATGGAAGGTTCATGGTAAGGATAACTTAGAAAGAAAAGGGTGTGGGTTTAATAGGCATGGGTAAAATTTCCCCATTGGACCCCTTCCCTCTCTTGCGAAAAATAAGCCCCCAAATCTCCATCTATGTCCATCTGAAACTGGTGATACATTTTATTTATTATATTTCAATATACATCATTTACATATTACATCGCTTGTCCCTCAAACATACATTACCTTTACAATATACATCTCTAGTTTGGGGTTTGAAAATGGGGATGTTACAATTCCCTCCCCCTACAAATTGCATTGTCCTTAGTGCACATCACCATACAATTTACACATTGACATATATAAATGATACATCAAAATACTTTGACAATTCCTCCACTTAATAACTCATGAAAAAATTCCAAGCAACAACCATCTTTTCCCCTCAACTTGCACATCAGTTGGACAAGAAATCTTAGAGTTGTGACTCTGAGAATTCTAGTTACAAAAATGGAGTCTTCATTCACTTATGTACAAATGTACTATTAGTTCTCTTCAAAATTTGTAAATATTTGTGGGTATGCTTCATGCATGGCTTCCTCGTGCTCCCACATAGTGTCTTCAAGACCATAGCAGGTCCATTGAACCTTTACCAATCTGATGGCTTTGGTCTTGAGAACTTTAAATTTCCAATCTAGGATGTGCACTAGTTCCACTTGGAAGTCCCCTTCATGTTCCACCTGAATCACATTCCAATCAATCACATGATTAATATCAGGCACATAATTTTTTAATAAAGATACATGGAACACATTATGGATTCTCATGGATCCAAGTAATGCTAGCATGCATGCAACTGGACCTATCCTTTATAGAATTTCAAACGACCCACAGTGTCTCACCACTAAATTTGGGAAACTTCCCAATTTCAGCGAGCTTATCTAGGATTTAACTTTTAAAAACACATGCTCTCCCACTTTGAATTCTCTATGTGTCCTTATTTTATCAAGATATCGCTTCTGCATGTCTTGTGCAATTTTCAAATCCCATTTGATCTTTACCATATGTTCTTCCATTTCCTTTAAAAATTCTGGCTCAATCATGGCTTTGTCTGTTGGGCTAACCCAACTTATTGGTGTGTTGCATTTCAGCTATACAATGCTTCAAGTGGACTCATCTTCAATGATTCTTGATACCCATTATTGTAATCAAATTCAATTAAATTGATACAGTCATCTCGCCTAGAAGGCTTGTCCATTACATACATTCTCAACATATCTTCAATTATTTGTTTAATCCTATATGTCTTGCCATTGGACTTTGGGTGATATGTTGTACTGAAATTCATATTTATCCTAAATCCTTTAAAAAAAAACCTTCTAAAAATTGGAAGTGAACTTGGGATCTCGGTCCGACACTATTTCCTTAGGCACACCATGTAGCTTAAAAATTATTTCATATAAATTTATGCAATATTGGATGCCATATGAGTTACTTTTACCGTAATGAAATGTGAAACCTTTGTAATCTTGTCCACCACTACCATGATCAAATCATGTTTCCTTGTTCTCCTAGGAAATTTGGTAATGAAATTGATAGTAACCAATTTCCATTTCCATTCAAGAATGGGAAATGGTTGCATCAATCTCACTGGATGCTTGTGCTCACCCTTTACCTTCTAACATTCCATGCATCTAGCCAAATAATCAATTACATATCTCTTCATACCAAGCCAAAAATATTGGCCTCGTACCACTGTAATATTTTTATGGTATCCTGAATGTTTGCCATATTGCACATTGTGCATCTCCTTTAAAACGGAATTTATCAATTCCCAAGAATTGAGAACATAAACTTTGTTCCGAAATAAGAGGATTTCATCCTCTTCTAGATTGTAATCCTTATATTTTTGTTGTACATTATTCTGTTGTAGACTTTCTTTAACTTGCACATAATGTTGGTATGTTGTTACATCCTATAGAATTATATATTTTAAATTTGTCATGTGCATACTAATGGTTGTAGCATGCATTTTATGCACCTTTATGTTGATTACATCAACCACCTTGTTCTCTTTTCCCTTTATGTTCTTGATGCCAAAGTCATATTCACTAAGAAATTACAACCATCTAGTTTTCCTGGAATTCGGTGTTGGTTGTTCAAACAAGCATTTCATACCACTGTGGTCTATTCTCAATTAAAAATTTCTACCCATAAGATAATGCATCCGCATTCTTAAATCATGTACTATGGCTTCCAACTCTAAGTCATGTGTTGCATATAATATTTCATGCTCCTTCGATTTTCTGGACTCATAACAAATCGCATGTCTATCTTGTGTAAGGACTCCACAGATCCCTTCCTTGCATGCATCTTTGTGTACGACTAAATCCTCATCTAGATCAACTACTTTTAAAATAGGTGTACTAGTTAGAAAATCCTTTATGTGCTAGAAATTTTCTTCACACTTAGCACTCCAATCAAACTTTACTCCTTTCTTTTGCAAAGATGTTATTGGGTGTGCAATATTGGAGAATCCCACAATGAATATCATGTAATAACCAGCTAGACCCATAAATGATATAACAGTTGAAATGTTTGTTAACGTTGACCAAATTCTAATTGTTTCAATCTTTTATGGATCCAATGCTAATGCCATCTTCGGAAACAATGTGACTCAAATAATGGATCTAATTTTGACAAAAAGTGCATTTACTCAACTTGACATACAATTGGTCCTCTCTCAACACTTGCAACACCATCCTCAAATGTTTCTCATGATCCTCCTTTGTCTTGGAATAGGTAAAAATATTATCCAAGAATATAATCAAAAACTTGTCCAGGAAATCTCTAAACACCCCATTCATCAGACACATAAATGTAGCGGGCCCATTTGTCAACACAAAGGGCACCACTACAAATTCATAGTGTCCATACCTTGTTTGAAATTGTTTTTTGCTAGTATCTTCTTCTATGATCCTCACTTGATGATAACCCGATCTCAAGTCAATCTTGGAAAATATATTTTCTCCCTTCAACTGATCAAAATGATCATCAATCCTTGGCAAAGGATATTTGTTCTAGATTGTAACCTTGTTCAATTTTTTGAAGTCAATACACAACCTCAACATTCCATATTTTTTCTTAACAATAAGAACCAGGGCACCCCAAGGATAAACACTTGGGCGTATGTACCCCATCTTCAAAAACTCTTCTAGTTGCATTTGCAATTCCTTCATTTCTGGTGTGCTCATTCTATAGGGAGTTTTGGAAACTGGGGAAACTCCAGGAATTAAGTCAATAGAGAAATCAATGTCTCTCTTTGGTGGTGATCCTGAAAACTCCCCAAATACATCCTCATACTCTTTCGATACTGGATAATCTTCAAGACTTGGCTCTTTATCCTTTATTGGCTCTTCCATATGGGTTGCATATATCTAGCACCCTTTTCTAAAACTTCTTTTCAATTGCAACGTTGAAATCTCTCAGACGGATATAGGACTTGGAATACCTTGCATTGTCCTTGAATTCCCTTCCTCATCAAGACATGTGAAATCCTTGTTATAATAATATAAGAAAATGGGATGCTTTTCTATCCAATCCATACCAATCAAGCAGTCATAAGACCCAAGCGGTATGATGTTCAAATCTACCTTAGTGTTAATTAGATTCATGTTTATTGTGAAATCTTTAACAAGCTCATTAATTTTTCTATTGGTTTCAGTTTCTACCTAAACTAACCAAAAATTTCCATGCTTACATTTCTTCAATTTAAATATTTCAAATAGATTCGGATCTATATAGCTATGAATAGCTCCATAATCAATCAAAATATCCATGGGATGATTATCAATCTTACCTTCCACTTCAATCATGTGGGATTGATATTCTTCTTGTGTATTGTCCAAGGATGCATAAATCCTTGGCATGCTTCCACTCATGTCATCTATTGTCTCCTCCTTCTTGATGCTATGCACAATCCTCATATTATATCCTCGGTGAGGACAATATTTATACATGTGATCTCCTTCACATCCAAAATACTTTATGGGCTACTGTTTTGGCCTCTTTCCCAAGGAATCTATCATTTTCTGATCACCTTGATATGGTTTCCCTTGTTGATATTCTTGAGATCTATTCCTAATGAAAGGTGGCTTGAATTATTTCTTCCTTTGATCCATCTTACCTTTGTTCTTTTCATCCCATGACTTTTGTAAAGTTTTCCTTCATTTTTTATGCTCATATAAATACTTATCCTTTCATATGGATTTTTCCAAATTCCTAGGCTCATTAAACCGAATTTTATCCTTGTAGAAGGATGGCAATCCACTCAGGAACCTCTGAATTTTGACCTTCCCATCCTTGATGAAGCTCACATACCTGAGAAGTTACAAGAATTCCATATCATATTCATCTATGGTCATGTTCCCAAGTTTGAGTTCAAAGAAATCTTACATATTATCGTCATAATATTTCTCTGACAAGTATTGTTGCTGGAAATATTTCTTGAACTGCTTCCAATAAATTCTCTTCTCATCAAGGTGCTTAACATGTTTAAGTTGGTCCCACCACATAGATTCAGTTCCTTGAAGATGGTAGGCTACAATTATGGCTTCTACATTTGATGATTAATCATGCAACTTTAAATATTTCCTCATTCCCAACAACCATGATTATGCATCTTCTCCCTTCCTATTATCTCCATCAAAATATGGTGGCTTGATATTTCTGAGCTCCCCTTGCAATATGTCTAACCCATGTCTCCTCCTTTGATGTATAAAAGTAGACATACTTGGACTACTTCCCTACCTTGAATGTGCATATGATCTTTTGGTCGAGTGCGTTGGGGTATGATGATACCAATGCCTACTAACACTCCTTGATTGTCTAAATCCTCCATGATCACCCCTTATATCATGAGATTAGATACTTCAACTTTCCTTGTGCTATCTTCTTTCTTTGTGTCAAAATATTTGTTGATTTGCTTCTACAACATAGCCAGGCTTGGAAGTATCTCCTCCTAAGTTTTCATGATCTTTTCATTGTCGTCCCTATAGCTCTTCACTTCTCTTTGCAGGCTTCTCATAGTTACATGATCTTTTCTATTTCTTCTTCCATTAGACTTTGTCTCAGCATTTTCCATGCTAACATGCAGACCTCAATTCTTCTCCTCATGGTCTTAAGACCCTTGTGCATCCTCCATATCTCTAGTTCTCATATAGGAACTAAAGTCTACTTTCTTGTACCTCTAATTCTACAAGAATGTGCATGCAATAATTGCTATTAGAATTAGGCATATTGCAAAATATTTATTAATTAGATTATAGGCCATTCTTCATTTCACATTATGAAAAACAAAAATACATTCATCCAAATTTTGGGTTGATAGATGGCTTCCCCTCCTCAAGAATGTTTCAGGGACTATTCATTTGCTCAAATCTGAGCTCTGAGCTGAAAGATATGGTCTTCAAAATTTTAGATTGTTTCCCCATTTTACCCATGTATGCTACATGTGTCTTATTTATCTTCCTACACATTTTTACATACCCAGATCCCAAATATGGTTCCATGGTTTTCTTCTATGGTTCATGGGATTTCCACAGACTGCTCATGTTCCCCAAACGAACCTCTAAGAAATGAGTTATTCCCTCTTAAAGTAAATTGGTGCCGAAAATATACCTTTGCAGTTTCAGTTGTAGCTTTCTCATACGAGCTCTTTTTTGCATTTGACTAAACACCTAATGCTAACTCTGGTATCATTAAGGCTATCACATTGGGGATTTGTACTAGTTACTGCTAGCTTTCATTAAATTCTTAGTGGTTGTATACTGGTGGTTTTGATTTTGGTCTAGGGTAAACCTAGAAGTGACTCACCCATGTACATCTCTGTGAGAAGGGGTGCTTGCAGTAATTCTTACTAGTGTGCCTCTTTCTCTCTAATGGGAATAGAAAGAGGAGGACAAGGACTGATATGAATTGATTGAATCCTTTTAGTTCTCAACATGGTTCTTATGTGTGGGAGAATTGGTAATTTCTTATCATCAGAGTGTTTCTATGTGGGAGGATAAGAAATTCTTGCAACCCACCTACTCGCTCCTCACCCAACATAGAAGTAGCCATCCTTTGTATTATGTCTAGAGGTTTTAATGCCAACTAGTATGAAATATCCCTTTGGGTACTGGCATAGGCTAGTATAATTTGAGGTCATTGCCTACATTGAAAATACCAATGACATTAATGTTGTAAATATTCATTGGGTAACAGAGTTCACCATATTGTCAGTTTCAGGATCTTCGATTATTTTCAACCTTTAGATGATCCATGTTGCAAGAGGTCTTTTACAGGAGGAATCTATAGTTATTCCAGTGAATAACTACCAACCTCCTTTAATAACACTCAATGATAAAGCATTTATTTCTTAATGATCAAGAGTGTCTCAATTTTCTTATTGCAGGAACTGTTGTATGGTTTTGTGAAGTATTTGATTCAAAGTCTAGAAAGAGTTTAACACACAAGAGTGATAAATATTGATGTGTTAGGGAAATCAAAGAGCCCTGATTTCATCATTTTAACCACTAGCTTAATCCTATTCAAGGGACTACATTGAAAGGGTTAAAAGAAATATGTTTGGATATGTATGTTGGTAGCTAACCATAATTTTTCTTTCTAATTGATTTCTCTTAACAAACTATCAAAGTAAAAATGTTATGCTTAACAGGGGATTTGAATCTTCATTCATCTTTAGGTAAACAAGAATGTTTTAGTTAGCTTAAGAAAGTTATACAAAAGTACATGTCTTATTTGTTGTCAGTGTGTGTAAGACTAATATAGCTAATATGCTAACCTCCCCAGTGTAATGCAAACCTAGCTAATGTTGTTGTCAGTACTCCACACCTTGCAAATAAGTCAGTGTAATCCTCCCTCAAAATCTAGCTAGTTTAAGTTTGGAAGAGATTATAACTTCATCAGAAGGAACCATATCTCATGCTTAGTTCATGAAAAAGTAGCTACCTCGCCAATGAATAGAAATATCAAAGGAGAGTGGTATCACCTTGGCTCTCTCCCTCAATGTGAGGCTTTCTTTACACAGCTTCGCAAGCATGTGAATTGATAATGTGAATTTTTATTTACAAAGGGTACTCCAGTCCTTATTTATTATGTATGCATTTGGAATAGGGTGGACATTATAGTGAAAGAGTATGCTTCACAGATAAAGGGGGCTTTGATAGGCCCTTACATTACAAGGACAACGCCTTCTAGCGCAAGTTTTTAGTGTTATAAAATTTGGCAAAATTTAAAAAAAAACCTTCGGTACAACCTCCTCTATTGGCTGCAGAGGTTTTAGAGGAGGTTTTAATAGATGTTCCATACAACTAAAAAAAATTGGGTGGGCGGAGATTGTAGTGGAGGTTTTTTTTTCTAGTGTTTTTAGTGTTAAAACAAACTGGTGTGCAAACATAAATGGAAAGCACCGGTACCGGTGTGCATACATAAATGAGAAGCACTAGTGCACACACATAATTGATGAGCACCGGTGTGCACACATAAATAATAAGCACCAGTGCACACACATAAATGATGAGCACCGGTGTGCACACATAAATAATAAGCACCAGTGCACACACATAAATGAGAAACACCAGTGCATACACATAAATGAGAAGCATCGGTGTGCACACATAAATGAAAAGCACTGGTGATTTTTATGTTTATGCATGTAATAGTGTGTATTGTAATCATGCGCATCGAAATATTTTGAAATGATACAAATATATTCGTACATTATGTCATTTAAAGCAACGTTGTTTTCTCACAATTTTTAACACCAGTGCATATAACTCATAAAAACGCATCATTTAGTGAGTTCAAAATAATGCAGCGCAACGATATGTATACATTTTAATTATTATTTTTTTTACAAATTTTCAATTAATCGTTTCAAAATCAAATATTTGTTATAATAATACTTATTTTTATATTTTTGTCATTGTGTTTTGATATAATGATTTCATTAATGCGTTATCCAATGGATTACACCTCCATTATTTGTAACAATGTAAACCATTCAAATATTAATTAATCATCAACACAACATTTTACAATGCAATAAAATAAGAAACCCATTTTATAATCAATAAGTGACCCATCATCATACAAAATGGGACAATGCAAAGGTCCACAATAATCAAAATGCAACCAATATGTGATTGTTACACTCATCAATGATATGTCCTAGTGCAATTGGGACAATACGTCAAGTACATTAAACAAAATCATTGATTTTCACAGACAAATATTCCAAAACATACAACTTATAGTAACATTCAATTATATTGATTGTCATTCGACATCGCTTGAACTCCTATCATCGCTCAAGCTGCGTGCATGCCTCATTTCTTCATCACTTGTAAGAGATATTGTACTTTGGTTATTTAACTTATTTTTTTCTTGATCGGCTTGTTTTTTTATGTTCCATCTCT
>SNQJ01S0099741.1:30633-43074 GCA_010110895.2 Picea sitchensis
GTGAGAATCCACCTCACATTTGGTTTCCTATTTTTTAGGGGAGGTTGAGGATCTCATGGATGGTTGAAATATTTCCTCAAAATCCTTGAGAGACATTTCCTCCCTAAAATCCTTAAGAGATATTTTCTCCCCAAATGTCTTGGAGATCCCTTTTTAGTGGATATGATGAGTGATCCTCTCCATGGTGGTTAAGCCTCCAAATCATATATAATGAGGGATTTTCCATGGACAAGAGGAGGATAAAGGAATATTTGAGGTATCAAACTTATGATCTTAGGAAAAAGCTTTTGGATATCAAACCTATGATCTTGGGAGCATCGTGCAAGGGCTAGACGAGGAGGACTTGGAGAGGCTGTTGCAACTGCATCTACAGACTGTAAGTATCTATTTAAAGTTCTCATCAATATTACTTGGCCTATTCCCTTCAAGAATGTGTATTGTTTCATATGATTGTAGATCTTGATAAATGAATTTGATTAGTCTAATCTTGTAGAGTAGAGTAGGAGTTCTTTGTCTTTTGTTGTCCATTGCATTGCAGGTATCGAGTGGTGCCCAAGAGTTTGGAGATCAAGCTCAGATTGGAGGAAGCGAGGATGAACTACAGAATAAGGTACAATACATTTTATTCCTTCTCTTTTTCTTTTTGATTAGGTAATTTAATTCACATGGATGTTAGTGTCCATTCGTATGTTTTCTGTCTTGGTATTGGGGGTCTAGAATGCAAGAGGATATTCACCTATCCGCAGGGGGATTTTCCTATAACATAAATTGGCGACTCCATTGGGGATGAACATTGATTTTTATTTACTTGGATCGTCTCTGCCTTTTTCCCACCTTTTATATCATTTTTCTTGTTTTTTATTGATCTATTTCCTTTCTCCCCTCTTCATTGACAATTTCACAAAATTCTGGCGATTCTGGGTGATTTTTTTTGAGTTTTAAGCCTTTGTTCTGAGTTTCTGGGAAGGGCAGCGTTCCCCTAGAGTGTATATCAGAGCATTGATCTATAATCAAATCTCCCTTGCAGTGTTTATTAGAGCGCTACAACACTCTTTTCCCTTGAAAACAAGAGCGTTGATCTCCTTCTTTGGTGATTTCTACCCTTTTCTGCTCAGTTTTTCCTAGTTTATCTTGCAGAGATTCTAGCCCAGAGTATGTACTTTGGATTGTGTCTTTGTTTGGGTTGAATATTTGGTACTTATCACTTCATTTGTTGTCTTTTTTGAGCTTGCAACCTTTTCCAAATTGTGATATTGATTCTCCTTGTTTTTCTTGGTTTGGTTTGAATCTTGCGAAGTTTTTGGTTATCTGACTTATTGAAAAGGTATGGAAAGGTTTTTTGCTCTTAAGTTGCTTTTCAAATATTTCCTTTTTGAATGATTCGAGACTTTAGGATTACCACAACCTATCTAGGATTTCTTTATCTTGCTGCTTGTTTTGTCAAGACATTTGAGTGGTTCCTCTTTCTCCCTATTAGTTTTTGGATTCTTCTCTGAACTTTATTGTTTCCTTGAGTGCTTATCGATTGTCGAGTCCTTGATTGAGTGAGTTATATTCATTTAGTTCTCTTTTATCTTGTGAGTGCATGCTTTGTTTGAAATCCTTTTTTCTTCGTGTATTTTATATCTGCATTTGACTCTTCCATTTTGAATGAAAGTAAAGGAGTGTTAAAGGATTTGCATTTGCTGTCTTTATGTATTAGAATCAAACAAAGAAAGATAATTGCATTATTTTTGTTGGGTAGTGTAGATAACTAGGTTTCATTTAGAAAATTGCATTTGGGAATTGGATGTTTTTGTTGAAGAAAATTGAACCTCTTCTCCATCCTGTATGTAGGATTCATTAAAGAAAACGATTTTCATCTCATTTTTCTGCATTCTTTTGGAGTCGAGTCTACAACATCATCAGTTTCACTTTCTCACCTTTGAGTAAACAAAAACCTTAAAATGAAGCGCTTATAAAATTTATCATACACTTTTATATTTTCTGGTAGCAAACCTACATTAGCAAGTGTACGACTTTGGAATAGGTTGTGAGGATAAATTTCCAAAGCCACCAAACAAACATAGAATCTTTTGCCAGGGAGAGGTAAATCCAATTGTTCGTATAAGAATAGATGGTATCCCCCTATCATAAGGGGTTAAGCACGAGGTCGCGTTTGGGAGAGAAACGTAGATTATCCCTCTAAGGCTTAATCGTTCGTAGTAGTCAGATCATATATTGGGGGTTCTTCTTGAGGTCCAACTGTCTTCATTTGGTCTCGGTGCTTCATGAATTCTGAATCCGTTTGGGGTCCTCTCGAGTTCTACCAGTCCACTTGTCCTCAGTTCTCTTGAAGGATTTCAGACTTGTTATCCTGCCCATACGTTCGGATTGGATTGTCGACTGTACCTTCCCAGAGGCTAATTGTGAGTTGGTTTCCTTAGTAGACATAATATTTAGGGTCCTTACACAAGGTGACAGTGAAGGGAAGTCTTCGCTATACCTGGAACATATGTTGGTCAAATTCAGTCAGGATCCTTGGAGGGTAAATCCACAATTATTGTGTGGAAGCTTGCACCAAGGCATAAGTCCGTTAAGCAGGTCACCAACGTAACTGATCCACCCGCTCTATCTCAACCCCTTCCTATATTGATCTCGCAATGTTGGATTTCATCACTAGCTAGTGGTTTCATTATGGGAAGGTTTGTTTGATTGTTTGCTTCTCAAATTTGTAGTGTGTGTTGTTTGTTTTCCTTAGTCGACCTTAGGTCAAGTTAGTGTCAATGGAGTCAACTCCAGGGAGTACCAACAGAGGAACTCATTTTCCCGGGGAACCTTTCTCCTTTCCTTATTTTGGAAACATTGGTCCTCTGTGCATTGCCACACTGAGTCTTCCGGGACTGTTGATCAAATTACCAGTTTGGTTGTTCCCCACTCCAGTGATCTCAAATATTCCAAATGCTTCAAATGCACCTAGTGCTTCAAATGTAAGAAGACCACCCACACATCAACCTCATGTCAACCTTTCTCCTTCTTCACCCCTCGTGTCTCCTTCCTTTTCTCCTTCTTCACCTAGTGAAAGCTCTAAAGCGAGTAGCTAGGTTGATAAGAAGAAGAAGAAATGGAAAGAGAAGAAGAAGAAGAACCAGAAAGGGACCAAGCCTACAACCATATCAGATCATGTTGGATCCAAGAAACTAGCTACGGTTAATCGTACTAGGAGTGTTGATAAAGTCGACAAGATAAGAACAAAGAATCCTAAACCCAAATTCCCTTACAGTCTTTGTAAGGGTGACCACTTTTTGAGGGATCTCCCTGGTCTCCCCAAGGTCTTAGAAATGTGGTCTTCCATGTCATCATCCCCTGCGGGACATGATGGTGAAACCCCATCATCTAGTGACATTAAGGTTGGTAAGAAGAATAGAACTGTCAAATTTCCTTTCTTGTTATGCGAAGGTGATCATTACTCTCATCATTTCCCTTGTATGGATGAGGCTTCTTATCTTTTGGAAAAGATTCAGCTTCCAATTGGTTATAGTAAGATTTATCCCAAACCATCATTAGTTGATGGACTGATCAATCTGGTTCCATCCCTGGTTAGTCTAGTTTATCAGGTGGTCAATCTGGTTTCATCCTCGGTTGAGCCACAAACCCAAGTAGTTGATACAGCTCCATCATTGATTGGCACCACTCTTCATCTAAAAAGTGAAACCCAAGTGATTGATCCATTTCCTTCATCAATCAACCCCACTCTTCATCTAAAAAGTGAAACCCAAGTGATTGATCTAGTTCCTCCATCGGTCATTCCCACTTTTCATCTGAAGAGTACCAAAGTGGTCAATACGGTTCCGTCATCGATCGATCCCACTCCTCTCTTGAAGAGTGCCAAAGTGACCGATCTAGTTCCATCATCGGTCGATCCCACTCCTCCTCTAAAGAGTGCCAAAGTGGTCAATTCGGTTCCACCATTGGCTGATCCCACTCCTCCCTTGAAGAGTGCAACCAGAGTGATCGATCTGGTTCAATCATCAGTCAATCCCACTCCTCATTCAAAGAGTGAGGATGTCACTCAGGTATACCTCATTAATATTGATTCACCTAGACAAGGTGACACTCTTCCCATCCCAATGGTACCCCCTTCAAGCAATCAAATGATTTCTATTAATTGGAATAATTTGACATAACCCCATCTTCCTTCTTACATGCCTTTCCAAATCACCGTGCAGGTTTGTGATAGGAATATTCCTAACACTATAATAGACGAAGGTGCTTCTGTTAGTATCTTATCCATGAATGCTTGGAAAGATTTTGGTTCCATGCATCTTACACCGTGACTCAAAATATGTTGACCTTTGACAAAAGAGTTATTCAACCTTTAGGGATCCTTCCTCAGTTTTCAGTCAATTTGGGAGGAAAAATGGTCTACGTTGATGTGATGGTAGTTCACGATCCCTTGGAATTTAATGTTCTCCTTGGGAGAAAATATGTCTACGTTATGAGAGATTTTGTGTCCACTCTCTTTCTAGTGATGTTTTCCCCTCACAACAAAAACATAGTAACGATTGACCAACTTTCATTCATTGACCGTAATCTAATGGTCAACCATCCACCTTCCCTGAATGGTTCGTACATGCCAACATTGTTCTCCCCACCGTGGGTAAATTATGTAACAACCTACCCCATGCATTCAAACCCACATGAAAAGGAATCTCTCCCTTCTCCTGACTTAGATCCAGTAGTTGACATGGTCATTTCTTCGATAGGGCTATTAAAGCCAGATCTCCCTACCCTTATCGAGGCCGTCGACATGTTTTCCTTCCAGAGTGTTTTTCTTCCATCCAATGAAGATCTCTTGGAATCCATGGCTGACGTTTATCCATTGAAATGTATTCCTTTCAGAGCATTGTCCTCTTGGAAGCCATGATCAAGGATTGGTTATGAGAATAGTTTTTATTCTCTGTAGCAAGATCGTTAAAAAATGAAATAAAGGTTACGAGCATAATTTTCCTCTCTGTAGCAAGCTCGTTAAAAAATGAAACAAAAATCTGCGGATTGAACCCAGAGCCTTCAGCATAGTTTTTTTTTCTCTGTGGCAAGCTCATTAAAAAATGAAACCGAATCTATGAGAATAGTTTTTCTTCTTTGTGGCAAGCTCGTTAAAAAATGAAACAAAGGTCCCGAGCATAGTTCTTTTCATGTGTCAAGCTCGTTAAAAAATAAAATAGTGACCTTTCCCATTGAGTCGAGTCTTTCACTAGATCTCGTAGATGTTGAGTCGAGTATTTCACTAGATCTCATAGATGTTGAGTCAAGTCTTTCGTTAGGTATCGTATTTAAACCTTCAATTCATCCACCCTTATCATTTTTCTCCGTCTAGTACAAAAATTGGTGACAACCTCAAAGTCGATGAATGAAATGAATCTTGGGGGGCCATGTCTCCAGCCTTTGATTATCATTCCAGAGCTAAGCCACTATATTTTCAAGTTGGGGGTAGAGTACCAACTATCCATGGGTATCCCTACCTTTGGAAATTACATTGGGAATTTAAAAGCATAAGATTAATTTTGTTTCAATCTTGTGTAAAAATGAAACCAATACTGAGCTTAGTTTTTGTTCTTTCTCGTGCTTGTAAATGCATGAGAATGTGACCGAGTAAACTTTTATCACTTTTTTGGACTCGTAAAGGTTATACGAAAAAGGAACCCCCTGGAGTCTCCTTTAATCTCTTTTTAGACTCTCTAAACATGAAAAGATTGTCGAGTGATATTGCTTCCTTTCTCACTCATTAAAAGGTTTGAAAGGGCATCTTTAGAGTGGTATTTTATCTCCTTTTTGGCTTCATGAGACTAAAATTATGAAAAAGTACAACCCTGGATTCACATTTAAGTTCTTTTCAGACTCTCTAAACATGAAAAAACACCGATTTTTCCTTCTCTGGACTCGTTAAACTACACATTGAAGAGCCCATATGGGGACGAAACCTTACTTCTTCCAGTTCGTTAAACAAAGGAAGAGGAACTTACAGAAGGTGATTTATATCGAGCATGTGTTACCCTCCTCGAGCTCATTAAATTAAAAAGAGGTACTCATCTATCTCGGTGGGGGGAAAATTGAAGGAAGTGGGTCAATGTTTTGAGAATCCTTTATGGAAGCTATTGTTTCCCTTGAACATGGCACCTGTTTGCATCTCATCTTATAATTCAGTAATCTACTTGTCTCTGAGTCATACCAATTCCATGTGTCATCATACTTTTTTCGTCCAGTTGAAGAGTTCTCTTATTTCCATCACATTACATTCTTGGTACTTGTCGAGTCAATGCTGCCAACTCAGTTGTCATGCCTCATCATGTTCAAGGGAAGTTTCACTTCAAACCATGCATCTGCAGTATTTCCAGTTTCCATTTCCTGTGTCAGTCCATACTCATTCGATTCAATATCTTACATCACTTTCTTATGTCAGTTTCATGTCGATGATGGGGGATACATCAAGGCCCTCCTTCGACGAGTATTTTCCTGTCGACTTCAACACATCATATGAGAATTAGACTTAGAAACCAATTAGTACCTTGGGATCTGCATTCCTCAATGGCATGCCTCCTCGCTTCCGACAGTAGGTTTACATCATTGACCTCTGATCGGATGATTCCACGAATGTTCGACCTCAACTCATTTATTCACATTCGCTAGAATGTACTAGGGTACCTTGGGAGTCATTTCCATCATTGGTGATTTCCATCACACTTGTTAAATATTTACCTCAATTACTGGTAATCAAGTGGTTTCTACCATGTTCGACATCAAATCATCTATTCACATGGCTAGATTCGTACCACATCGGGATTGGGACGAAGACCCTGGGTTGAGTGTTCACTCAGTTATCTTCTTTGCTCAGGATGCCAAGGAGATCATTTGAGCATGTTGCAATATATATACTGTCACATAGATCCACATTGTGTTGGTCTATGGCTATGTTTTATCATCTCATAGCTCCACTGTGTATTTTTCATGGCTGCGATCAGTTCATTTCATAGAGGTATGGATCAAAATTGTATCTTTGGTGGCCATATCCTTAGTCAATATTTTTCATGGATTTGCAGTGTATTGGTCAACGACCGTGCTTTGAGTCATCTTGTATTCCGAGCATAGGTATGCTTGCCTTAGAAATGGAACATATATTAATATTGTTTGATGGTTGTTTGCAACTTCTTCCAGGTTCTCCAACTCCATGCCCTTGCATTGAAGAATTGTAAAGTGTTTCAGCCATTAGTTTATATTATAACCTCACACTTTAGGGGGAATACTATTACACATCAAATTTACACACCTAGGTACCTCGCACTAAGTGTCGCAAGTGTCGTAAAAATGTCATATGCACCTTTCTTAGTGTCACATACACCTCAACACTATGAAATAACATATGTCACAATCCCTAGTCAACGTGGAGGATAAATATATTATATGAAGGCCAAAATACTACGTGCACATGAATTATTATTAATATTCATGAAAAGAAAATTAATTTAGTGTGAGAATCCACCTCACATTTGGTTTCCTATTTTTTAGGGGAGGTTGAGGATCTCATGGATGGTTGAAATATTTCCTCCTTAAAATCCTTGAGATCTATTTCCTCCCTAAAATCCTTAAGATATATTTTCTCCCTAAATATCTTGAGGATCCCTTTTTAGTGGATTTGATGAGTGATCCTCTCCATGGTGGTTAAGCCTCCAAATCCTATATAATGAGGGATTTTCCATGGAAAAGAGGAGGATAAAGACAAATTTGAGTTATCAAAATTATGATCTTGGGAGAAAACTTTTGGATATCAAACCTATGATCTTGGGAGCATCGTGCAAGGGCTATATGAGGAGGACTTGGAGAGGTTGTTGAAACTGCATCTACATATTGTAAGTATCTCTTTAAAGTTTTCATCAATATTACTTGGCCTATTCCCTTCAATATTGTGTATTGTTGCATATGATTGTCGATATTGATAAATGAATTTGATTAGTCTAATCTTGTAGAGTAGACTAGGAGTTCTTTGTCTTTTGATGTCCATTTCATTGTAGGTATTGAGTGGTGCTGAAGAGTTTGGAGATCAAGATCAGATTGGAGGCAGCAAGGACGAACTATAGAATAAGGTGCATTACATTTTCTTCCTTCTCTTTCTCTTTCTGATTAGGTAATTGAATTCACAGGGATTTTAGTGTCCATTTGTATGTTTTTTGTCTTAGTATTAGGGGTCTAGAATCCAAGAGGATATTCACCTGTCCACAGGGGGATTTTCCTATAACAGGGAGGGCATGTTAAGGTCCCACCCTAACTTCCCTAGTTAGTGGAATAGATTGTTACTTAATGTATTGAGAGCCATATTTATTAAATAAGGCCCCATGAGATACTAGATTGTGAAATCAATGAATGTAAGTGGCCTCATTAACTAAGGTCCACCAATTAGTGGTTGAGGCCTCAATTATGGAAGTCTACTAGGTGATGAGGGTTTTGGTAAATTAGAAAATATATATAGTAGTAGAATCTATGTAATTGGTTTTTAAGTGAATATTATGTATCTATAGCTCTGCTCATGTTAAAGGTTGCCCCCTCAAAGAGGCAAGTTAATATTGCATCTAGTTATTAATACTAATAAAGGTTTTCTTATTGTTGTTGATTTATAGTTCCAGTTCTATTTCTTTACTTTCTATACCCATATTTTGTCTATCTTGTTCGACAAAATAGAGTATTTTCACATAGGATGAACACCTTTAGTAACAACTCACACAACCAGAACAAGGATCAACACACCGATCTTTTTACGTGGTTAAAACCCTCCAAGAGGGAAATAGTCCACAACACTAGACAATATGGCCACTTGAGGCAATATATTAATGCAAAAGAAAAATATTTTACATGAGAGTTTCTCACAATTGATCATTATCAAATGACCATCCATGCTCTTTAAATAGAGATCATGGACCAATTGGGTGCTAAGCCATGGATCAATATAACCATTGAAATCGCTGATAATATGAGTAGTCGAATCACTCTATGTCTAGAACATACTATGAGCATCGAATTACATAACTGCAAATCCATACTAAAGAAACACACTTTTACCGAAGGACATATTAGAACAAGTTGAACTTAACTAACTCCTAAGTGTCTAAATATCCTAACATACCCCCCTAAGAAAACTTGGGATATCATTGAATGATTTACACAGGTGACACAATAGAATAATGAAGGAGGAATTAGAGCCTATTCCCCCTTAATGAAAATTTTCTAAAATCCTAACATAGATCAAAGTTTGGAAAACTTCACTTTTGTAAGAGACTTTGTGAAATTGTTTTTGTTATCACCAGAAAATTGCTCACAAGAAATGCAAACAATGGACGAATAAAATATCAACACAAACTCAACATAATTCCAACATTTACAAAACCTATTTCAACAAGATATCAACACTATATAAAAAGACCCATGAATGTCTACGCAAGTTCACCAAAGTCAATGCGTGTAGATCTATCCAAGAAAACAAAGCGCTGGATGTGCACTCTGCATGTCCTGCACTAATGTCTCCTAAGAAACCCGTACGGATGTAGAAACAATGCATTTATGAATTTGGCCGGGCTTCAACCACTTACAGGATAAAGTGAATCAATACAATACCCCAAGATTGACCCAAAATATCACCTTGGGATGACTAAAAGGATGGGATGTACCTCTAAAGGCATCCCATTCACACTTGGAACATGTTATGAAATATCTTTCTATGGTCCTATAAATATATGGCCATTGTATGCTAAAAAGGAAGGAATGTATTATATTGTTATGTTGCCCATTTTCTCTTAGAGAAGCCATCTATTCTCTCGAGATTTGTTTGAGAAATCATAACATTTGGTAAGCTTCTCACCTCTTGAGAAACTTGACCAAGAATTTCTTCACCATTGTTAGATAGGAGAGTAAATCTCTACTTTTGGGGGACTCAAAAGCCCTCCCAAGAAGGAATAGGGGATCCATAGTCCCACTTTTCTCCTTTGGTGTTCTCAATTCAAAGATCACTTTCCATTTGGGTAGTTATCTCCTGTGTCAATTTCATGCATATTTTAGAATTTATATGTGCTTAGTTTTATTTCATTTGTTGGTTATTTGTTTTTTTATTTACTATATTGTAGATTCACTAATCTACTAATCATTGGTGTGTTGTCTTGATGGTCCAAGAAGGCATCTAAAGGACTCCTTTTTGCTCACCCAAGTGACCAAAGGGACCCAACAGTTTGGAGACCATACTGGGGATTGAGATCAAATTCCTCCCTTTTTGGACCTCTAGAGCTTGTATTCTCACTCTTTTGTGTTTGCAGGGACCAAAACCACCCTAGCCCACCCTTCAGACACTGAAATTCATCCTTTCGTTGAGAGGACTCATTTTAAATTTATTGCCTGCCATTTCTCAGTGTTGGCATGGGTACGGGGTAAACAATTATGTGGTCCATGTAGAATTGGGCAATTACCAGCCTCTTGTTCCTATAGAATGCACATTCTACACAACTATCTGCACTAAAATCCATGCAAAAGCTCTTTTTCATTTGATTGTAATAGTTTTTGAAGTTGGTTTCACCAAGTAGTTGTATGTTTATTTTATGCACTTTGTAAAAGCCACATAAAATAGGTCTTGAGTTCTTTCTTGCATAGGTACTGTTGAAACAGAACTTAATTTTTTACCTTAAGAACAAAATTTTTGGTATCCTAGAGTCTTTTCATTATTAAAATCTTTATAGAACAAAACTTTTCATCTCTAATGATTTCGAAATACCCTTGTGATTTATTCTTGGAAAAAGAATGGTTAAAATTTAAATTAATGTATGCTCCAAACACTTTTTCGAATAATATTATAAATGAACCATAATGATAAAACTTAAGAAATGTTAAACCCATATTAGGATATCGGGTTTCACTGTTTTGTAATAACAATTTTCAATGCAAATCAAACAACGAAACCCCGACTCCTGATTTCCCGATACGTTAATCCTTGATTAATTTATCCTTTACTTAAATCTCATTTAAAAAGAGTTTCAACTTTAAACTAATCATATCGGGAAATCACGATTCGCGGTTTTGAAAGAACAAATAAACTTAACATCGTTTTCTCCGATTTCCCGATCCCCGATCGTAATTAATACTTAAGTGAGGTTTGACAGTAATCTAATTAATGTTAAGTATGATTAAGAGTGACTAATTATATCGGGAAATCGCCATTCGCGATTTTGCGAACATAAATTTTCACATCGTCAAATATCCCGATCTCCCGATCCCCGATTTCCCGATTTCCGAACTCTTGATTAATGAAACCCCGAAAAGGTAATCTGGATTAATTAAGATAATAAATTGATTAACTTAAATAATAGATCGCACTTTCGGCAATCGGGGTTTTACGATGATTTACTTTCTTGACATAAAAAGTTCTGAATCTCCGATGAAAATTGTTAAGCCAACGTTAATGTAAATTAACCACTCTTCAAAGCAAAGATTAAGGTTTAAACTCTAATAAATGAATCATTAACGCAATAATGTCTCGATTTGGTAAGTTTCCATCATTTTTAAAAAAATATCGCAAAAAACTCAGGTACAAACATTTAATACAAATTATGGGGAATATCTTTCACATTTATTTCATAACATACGAACAAATCTCGAGGATTTTGCGATATATTCGAAATGATTTTTGAAACGTTTACATTATTGTGAAGCTGAACTCTTCTCTGTTACAGATATTCGAGAGAACACAGAGTCTTTCTCTTCTTCTGAGCTGCTCCGCCATTGACAGTCTTGTTTGCTTCAGAATCTTGCTGCTAAGTTATGGCGCCCAAAAAGGCTTCGAAGAAAACCGAAGAACTACCGGAAAGCGATATCATTTCAGATACTATTGCAGCTGGAATAATACACAATCTTAAATCATGGGATGCAATTGCAAAGAAAATGGAAGATGAGCTTTCATTTTCGGATGACGGTGAAGAAAATCATCTCTGAGATATCGCCGAGGCTGGTCTCCATAAAGTTGCTGCACGCCCGAGACTGGTTTCATATACAGACATGGTTATCTGGGCACTGGATAAGGTAGACTTTCCAACAAGGATCATTCTGAACGAGCAAGGAGAGGTCATCGGCTCATTCAGGCCCGAACATATACAAGTAATGTATAATTTATCACCTAATCATAAGCATACTTTAAATTCTGAGTTTTTAGCCGCATTTCAACAAAAAGAATGCGTTGAAGGAGGCCAAACATACCCGGACATGATAAAAGAATGGGTCAGAGACAAAAACAAATTTAGGGCCGATGCACAGGGGATATATGCCACTGCTTCATTGAATGATTATATGAGATATTTAGTAATGATGTTATGCAGACTATATGGGAAAAAGGACTCAAATCACTTTAGTGCAGAATGGACACCCCTCCTAGAAGAG
>SNQJ01S0099741.1:44381-62145 GCA_010110895.2 Picea sitchensis
TGATATTTTCAAGAATGTTAAGTCATATGATGAAGTTCAAAGCAGGGTGCAAACCTTGTCACCTGATGCACAGGTGGGGTTTGCATCTTTCCAAAGAAATAGAAGACAGTGTTTACCAAAGATTTTGCAGGGTGAAGTATCGATATCAGATCAAGCGCCAGAAACCATTCCTCCGGGTTTTGAAACTATTATTCAATATGATATAAGTGGTAAAGACAAATCTAAAGATTCCGAGGCATCCCCTCAGAATACAACGGACTCTCAGGTCAAAAAGCATACATAGAAAAGGGAAAAGGAGTACTGACAAACCCAATAGACCTCGATGACATTCCAGAAACCGTCGGGGGAACAACTTCAACAGAATTGGGCAGTCATATTACATCATTAACCCCACTTCAGGCAACTTTTGGAAATCCTCACGAAGGAGTTCTGTACGTGAGCGATTTAGAACCTATTAGCAGAGATGAAATGACATCATCAGATTATTTCTTCAGCAAGAAGCGGAAAGCTGTGTTGAAACAGGAATTACATCCTGTAGGAGAAAAAACAGTCAAGAAACACAAAATCATTATTGATGGGAAAAAGCTGCAGGATAGTGCATTTGCTACAGAGCTGGCAGGGTCTATGGGGGCCATAGCATCGGCCAATATGTACTCTATAGAAAATTTGATCAATACTATAGAGCAGAAGAATCAAGAAATCACACAGCTACAGGACAAGCTGAAAGAAAATGACAAATTGATTGGATGGGGTATACAAAAAGGTCTTGAGCAGGCCAGACTTAAGGATATACAGGATATTCAAAAGTTAAATGAAAATTTAACTGAATCAAAGCATATGATCCAAACTACCCAAGAACAAGTGCAGGCACTGGGCACTGAAAATAAATTACTGCATGACAAGATCATTTCAATTACTAACCAAGTGATTGGAATAGATCAATTCAAGATTAAAGTAGTTGAGATATATGCTAATATTCAGCAAGAACAACAAAGGGTATTTTGCAATATGGAAACCATCCAGAATTATTTTCATGAATCTAAGAAATCCTTGGACGTGGCCGTATTGAAAGAAATGGAAGCTAAAGCTGTAAGGGATTCTTTCCAAAGGATACTCACTGCTTTACAGAAGGAAGAAATTAGACAGTCACAAAAGTTGTCTATTCCAGAACAGTTGAAAGGAGATGTGATGTTAAAATTATGGAAAACAAAGCTGAAAGGATATAAAGGAATAACTGAAGAAGTTATTAACGATTGTCAAAGAATCTTTGGTTCTATCAAAAAAGATTCAATACAGGACGAAACCAATGGCTTGTCTGAGCCATTAGGAGAAATCAACATCAGTTGTCATCAGCTGAAAATAAGAGAGGAACTTGAAGGAAAGAAAATGGAGATCTCAAATGTCAAAACAGTAAACATTGCAGAAATCGAGAAGTGGATGATCGGCCCCAGTTCGAGATTGGAGAAAATCAAGTCTACAGAAAAGGCAATTGCAAATCAATTACCAGGATTACAAAGAAGCTTTTTCTCCCTTGAAGCAAACGAGGTACCCGAGGTTCCTAAGGCTTTGGTGATTTTTTTAGAAATACATATTCAAGCAACTGAAGCAGATAAAGAAAGCTTTTTTACTCGGAGTTAAAACTTTGTAAATATTTCTATTATTAATATTTTGTAATAAATCATAAACGGTTGACATTAGTCTATTGCAACCGAGAGATTAGGAAGTTGGTTAGTTGCCAACGGAAATTTTGGACAAGAAATGTATAAATACAATTTCGTGAGGCTGAAAGAGGGCTTCAGAAATTTTGGGAATAAGACCATTTTGTACGATCAGCTTTAAGGTTTATCAGAATATCATTCACAACAAGATTCTGAATCTTGTCATTCAGTGACTATGTTTCTATCCTTCTCTAGTTTCATTTGTTAAATCTTCTTCTTAATGTGCATTTATAGCAAGTGAATCAATTTGGATTATATGCAATTATTGTTTATAGTATCAGATTGGTTTGGATGTTGAATGTGTTACAGTTTTTCCTCTGGAATTATTTCAATAATTTTAAGACCTGTAGCCTTTTGTTCCTTAATATTCTCTTTTGTTAGAAAACCCGCGTTCCTTTCTTTATTGTAATGGAAATATAAGATTCTTTCCAGATTAAAGCCTTACATTTCTCTGTGTTATGTTTCATTGTTTACAGTTTCATAATTATCACTGAACCAAGAAACGACCTTGTGTCTTCATTTTCTGTTTTAAATTTTGAAGTTGTTTTACCAATATATTACCTGAATGACTGAAGTAACAAATTTATTTAAAACCCTTTTATAAAAATATAAAAAAATCAATCACCCATGACAGTCCCAAATGGAAGACAGCCAAACATAGAACCTGGTTTACAAGATCAAACCAGTATTGCATTGAACCTATTTAACACTATTTTACAAACTACAACAAATAGAACCGAGTTAGAGCGATCGTGGGCAGCGATTGAACGCGATATAACCATCCAGGAACAAAGAGAAGAAAGACAGAGACAGTTGAGAAACTGACTCTGATCTAGTTTTCCTTGTTTAATTGTTTTTAAAAGTATTATCATTTTTGGATGCCTAGACAGTGTGTTTTATAGCCTTAAAACACAAACTCTGGAACAACAGGTACTTAGACACACATAGACATCTAAGGGGACAAAAAGAACCATATCATCTTTCCCTTTCTTTGTTTCCTCATGGATAGCTTAGTATAACATTTGAATTTCAAAACTAAAGCTTTACTTTTACAATTACCACATTAAGTTGGGACTAGGAGACTATTTTTTCAATATTGGAGTATGCTCTTTCCTCACACCTTTGTGTGATCTTGGAAATCGGAAAAATGGATTTCTTAAGAAACCTCCATCTCCGTTTAAAATCAATCATTTTAGGAGGGGCCAATACCTCTTAGTTTTCTTATTTTTGCAACTAAATCAATCATTTTAGGAGAGACCGATACCTCTTTAGTTTGATTTGTTGAAACATAATCTAAAAGGTTGTAGGGGAAAATACATGCCCACATGCACACAATCTTAGGATAGTTTCAAGTTGTCTAGAGAAAACAACTTAGGAAGTTTACAGGATTGGTAAGGGCCCATGCATTCCCATGCGTTTACAATCTAGGGATACTTTCAAAGATTTGTTAGATTAGATAACATTTTAGGGAGATTAAAAGTTCAAGAGTAAGGACCCACATGTCCACCGTGCTACTTACCTAGGACTTGTTCAATTTTGTAAGGATTGTTTTTGAAATTTAGTAAGTTAGATAAACAAAATTTGTAAAGGATCAAGCGATGTCCACATGTTAAAATTTTGATCACTAACTTATTAAAAATCATTACACACTTCCACTTCTTGCACACAACATCACCACTTACTCAAAATATTTTTCATTAGATACTTTAAACATTAGTATGCTCTTCTCGTTGTGCCCATAAGCAATTTGGGAGGATCAAAAGGGTTCCATTTGTTTAGTGAAATTTTTTTGGTCACACCATTTTTTAAGAACGAGGTTGGCCCATGACCCCAACCTCACAACCCACTTTCACATCCTAAAATAAACCACTAAAAAACACATCTTTAACCTCCACAAGAGGAACACAAAAATAAAATTGTAGTCTAAGTTACTATTTTGAGGATAGGCATCTAAATAACTCCTCATTATCATTTTTTTTTATTGAAACTTAGAAGTTGTGAAAATAACATACCAAAATCCTCCAAATAAAGTAGACCTACACCATAAGGTAGGGAGACACTCGTGAAGGGTCGAAGGACGGGGTCCAATTGTTCTATGTGTGCCTCCTTGGGTCACCCAACCCTTGGAAATCATCCAACCCATGACCCATTTCTTAGGCCAAAAATATAAATGTCGTGCTTGATCGAGGTGACTTAATGGAAAAATCTAGGTTTTATCTACTCAAGTGGTGGTTGTGGGAATAAATCACACCTCAATTAGATTTTGAACGACTTCTTGGAAATATCACTAGTACTTTCGGGATATTCCCCCTTCACCCCTCACTATAACTGATTGATTCATACCTTCACTAGATCCTCTTTCGGTGGATTCATGCCCCATTTTTGAGTGATTTTGGGAGGCCCAATGCTTTTGAGAGGAAGGATGATAGGTTGTATAGGACACATGCATTTTTTTTATTCCCCCACATGGATAAAACCCCAAAACCATCTTACATTGTTACTTGTTTATGTATGATTACCATTGTTTGATTACATACAACTTTAAAAAAAAACGTTGATATAGTACATATTTACATATGCACGTGTTCATTTATTCTTCTCACTACCACTTGAACACATTGACATATAGTCCAGAATCATAGGGGAACCACGAAATCCCTATCATTCTAGACATTTGAGAAACCTCCATCCAATCTTAGGAGGAGTCCCTAACTTGGATGACACCTGAACACAACCATCACATACACTAGTGAGTGCCACGATTTTAGGATCAAATTTGCTTGGGTCCAACTTTCTTGGCACCAATACCTGGAACAACTCACCTGCTATTCCTCCACCACAAGGAGGAAGATCCTAACCTTCTTTGCAAGGTACAAGCTCCCAACCGTCCTCAAAAGGAACATCTTCCCAACCACATCACACCATGGCTGGAACACCCCATACTATGCCATACTTGGCATCCCTCAACATTTTGGATTTTTCCAAATTGATGAATGAACCAATCCTTTATGAGCCCACATGGCCTAATATTCCCACCAAGCTACCTTCTTACGTCCTAAAGTTAAGGAAATCCAGAAAAAGAACCTGCTAATCACATCATGTCTTTCCACTTGTGGTGTTCCTCCAATAGCATTATGGAAGATTCCATTTGTTTAAGATTGTTTCAATGAACACCCACTAGTCCATATGCCAAGTGGTACATGGATGAGAAAGCTGGGTCCCACATGACCTTTGAATATTTGGAAAAATCCTTGTTTTCTTTCTTTCAACTCCCAGTCCTCCATGACATTGGTTTGAAAATTCTATCAGAATTCAATCAAACTTCAACTATCCATATCACTAATCATATTCACGAATAATGAAGGATAAGAAGTATTTGCAAGACTAATACCACCCCACAACAATGACTAGATCGGTTCCTCAAATCTCTAGTCCCTCTCCTTGCCAAAGATGTAGCTACAACCTTCCCTCAAATTGAAGATGAGGCCATCACCAAGGCGCAACAGTTTGATTTGATTTACTCTCAATCATGGTATATTTATACCATATTACCTGATGCTCCTCCTCCTCTACCATTCGGTCAAGACAAACCTATAACATCTCATGTTGCCGATGGGTTAATTGGGTCCATGTCCCATACAAACCCACACGTTGAATCGATACCCATGTTTGGGGCCAACCAATACCAACAACCATATGGGGTAAACCCATACTATCCTCCCCCACCACTTGAACCAACATTTATGGAACCTCCCCCTGCCCCCAACAATGGGAACACATGCACCTGCACGTCCCATCAACCCAGTGCAAGTACTACATTTAGGTCCATCGATGACCACATCATACAACCCCATTAATAGTGGAGGGACATCCACCTCATATAATAAGTATGGAATCCCCCAAGGTAATCCATACTGCCCCTTCCCTATTCCCACACAACCCATTTCCCCACCACATGGACAACAACATACCAGGGTAAATTTCATTCAACCCTCCACTATTCAACAAGTTCAATCTTTTGAACAATTGAATACCACCAAACCCCCTCATCAACCTAACAAAAATCGGAGAAAGGGAAAGAAAAAAAACCAAGGCTAGGGGAATAATCCCCAACAACAAAATCCCCCTGCTATAGGAAACCAAAATTAGGCTAACCAAAACCCCCAAGGGGGAAATAGCAATGGAAAACCACGAAAAGGGAGAAATGAAAATATCTGAAATTTTTTCCTTTGTGCACTATGTGGCGAATACAACCATTACACCCATAATTTCCCCCAAATCACCGATTAGAAATGGATGAAGGAATCCATGAATCCCCAATGACCCCCTACACCCAAAGGACCACAGAAGATGGATGCCAACTACCTGCCTCCCACACCACCTACAGTATTGTAGAACCCCATTCCTCACCAAGGCATCATTAAAACACAACCAAAAGTTTCCCCTTTCCCACAACAGTCGGGATAGTTCCCTCACCCAGGCCAATCTCAACCTGGTAATTCAACAGACCACAACATCGTCCTCACCACCGGGGAGGGAATTCTCTTACAAACTCGTAGTCTTCAATACAATATGCCTCCTAACCCTTCACCAAACACAACAAAACCCTCCCAATTTCCCAAAGTACAACCTTTGATGATACCTCAGCCTAATACTTAAGGCACTACCCAGATTCCCCATGCACCTATGTGCAGGAATCTGCATAACCCTCATGCAAGGGCTACACACAACTACAACCTTGTCGATCATCTGGCTCAATCACCAGCTACCATGTCAATATTAGAGGTTCTCCAGACTTTCCCTTCACAAAGAAAGTCTTTTCTTTCATATTTGGGGGCATTATACCTAGCATACACTCATCTAATCACTTTTGATTTGGACAAAGCAGACCCATGCCTTCCCTAGCTAGTCTCTTTCCAAATTCCCATCAAAATCGGGAATATCACATTCCATTGATGTATAATCGATGAAAGGGCATTTACTTGTATCATGTCCAATAATGTGTGGAAAAAAATTGGTTCACCTGATCTAGTTCCCTCGACCATTACTCTCAGAGCCTATGATGGTCGACCATCCTAACCATAAAGGCTCTATCATTGGTTCATGGAATCCTTCATAGGAGACCTAGCTAAAGCATACACAAACAAATCTTATCAAGAAAAGGAAGAGAGATACACAATGAAGAATGAGAATCAATGTATATTATGATCTAATCAATGAGTGAGTAATGTTCACTCATATAGGCAATGACATCCTATAATTAGGACTGCGTGCATAATAGTGATGGTATAAAATTAGAAAGTCTAAAATAGAACTAGTTAGTTAACTCCCATTGAACTAGTGTTACTCCCACTGAATTAGTGTTCCAAAAATAGAAATTTCTCCAACACCCCCTAAACATCACTATGGAGTAAAAAATGAGTCACGAATACTAGGCCATATTAGGTACTCATGTACAATGCAACTAATGAACACTGAATAAAAGTGCGGAAAGAGGGAAAATCATGTGGGAACAACCCCCCCCCCCTCAAAAGATAATGTATCAAAAGAAGAAAATGGTAGCTGCTAGGAAATTGTGTTCTTCACTGCAAGATGATCCCACAAAGTCTGAAACTTCTGCTCATTGAAAGTCTTCATGAATATGTAGAAATATTTATGGATCTGATGAAGTCCTTTGGAAACCTTCCTAGCCTTGTACCTCTTGATCATGTGGAACCATCTGCACGTGAAAATATTCCTTTCTGGTGGAAGTGGAACCATATCCCAAGTCTAATTCTCTAGGAGTGAGTCATACTCCTTTTGCATGGCTACTTTCCATAATGCATTTCCCATAGCCTCACTGTCGAGATGCAGACAAAATATTGAACCATATAGCAATGCATGGGCATCACTGGTTCAGAAGATGAAAGTACATGAGAAGGATCCTCATGCTGAGATTGAGTCCTCCTCGAATCCAATGGATTCCTTGCAAGGATACCTGTTTCCTAAAGTGTGAATTGTTCCTTCTTTGGCATCTGCTGAAGCTTCAACACTGGCTTCTTATCTGGATGTACTACCTGCTTATTTTCATGTACATAATCTAAGTGTGTGGAATCATATTTGATGTTTGAAAATGATGGAAGCACAAGAGTATATGCATGTTGCACTGGAGGTTCATGCAAAGTACTCTCCTTATGTGTAAGTAGAAAATAGGAGTCATCATTAGAAAACTTAGTGAATTTATACAACTTTGACTTGTGATCCACCTCGCCAATCACAATGATGGAATTGTCATGAATGTCAACTACTGAAATTGAATCTGATGTAAATTCAACCTTTTTTACGTTTCTGAGTGATCTGATAAACTGAGAGAAGATTCATAGAAAGCTTTGGAACATGTAAAACATTCTCAAAAATTCCATTATGGAGTTCCACTCTCCCTTCTCCTACTACTGCTATTGGAGTATCACCCCCCATGAGAATATGGGGTCTTGAGCATGGAATCAAAGAGGAGAAAACTTCCACCTTAGCTGCCATATGATGTGATGCGCCAGAATCTATAATCCATGAATCAAATGAGGAATTAATTGCAACAAGAGCATGATGATTACCTTTCTTAGCTGCATGGTCTTCTTCCTTCTGCTTCTTGACTCCCTCTGGAATGAAGTTTCCAAGGTTGTTCTGTTGAAGTTCCTTTTCCATAAGATCGATCTGTTTCTTCATGCATGTGGATTCTTCATGATTCGGTTTATTGTAGTAAGTGCATTGCTTTCCCTTCTTCTCATTCTTAGAATATGAAGAATCTTTGGAACTTGAAGAATCGTTAAAGGGTTTGGAATATCCCTTCTTCTCGTTATGTTTCTCCTTCCCGTTCTATTTGGATGATCCTTTTCCATCATGCATGGTGAGTGGATGGGATTTGGGATCTTTCATGAGTCCCATATGTATGAGTTTTGTCTGCTCTTGTGTGAGAGACTCAATGAACTAAGCCATCATAGGCATTTTCCAATTTGCGCCCAAAAGACATATGCCAGAATGGAAATTGGAGACATAATACAACATATTCTGGTCCTATCTTGGCCAAGATTGTTAGAATAAGTTGTTTCTCTTGTGTAGACTTGTCAATACCACATTATCCTAAGCTCAAAATCAAATATTTAAATTTAGTAAAGAAATCTTGTATATTATCAAAAATTTTAGGGTCTAAGGTATTCAACTCTACCTCAAGCATATGACCTCGCATCTCATCTTGCTTTCCAAAGAGTCCTTCCAAGGTGGTCTAGATATTGTATGGAGTCTTTCATGCAACAACATGAAAACATAGATCAATGGATATTAAGTCAAGAAGTAATCTTGTGGCCTCATCCTTACGATTCACCCATCTGGTCTTCTCAAGCACTGATGTAGGTTATGTTTCTGTCGCCATCGTAAAATTATACAGTCCTTTTCTTTTGAGTTGGAATGCGGCCTTCAAATTCCATTCAAAATAGTTGTACGATGTGAGTATTATCACCAAACTTGATTGAAGAAGTTGCATCATCTCCATCCTTTCTATTGATACTGAAAAGATCTTGAAAACCCAGATCGTGGATTCCAAGATATGACAAATGGTTCTATGGCAGTTATAGATATGATAAAACAACTATATCTCCTAAAATATGATGCGGGTTTTGAATATTTTTGGTGAGCATAAGCATCCCTATGTTATACGTCTTTGGTCAAAATTTCAGCCCGACCCAGATCGCGTATGTCGAGATATTGTTATTTTACAACAGAAACCCAATTTTCTGGAAGTTGCTGAATCGTCACACCCAAGAGAAGGATGAAGTGCGATGATGATGAATCATCATACCCTAGTGAAGGAAACAGTGCGACGATTGTAAAAAAATTGAATCGTCGCACCCTAGATGAAGAATAGTGCGACGACGTCACACCTTGGCTGTGTATAAGCAACAATGATGCCTACACAGTGTGATCGTCACACCCTTTGATAGGGATAGGTTGCGACGATTCCAATCATCGCACCTTTCGATAGGGATAGGCCGTGACGATGGCATAAAATAGGTTTACTCAAATCCTCTTTCGGTATTCTCTGGATTTTCTGGGTTTCTTCAAGTAGCTCAGCTCTGATACCATGTTAGTGTTTCAAAGAAACCTGCACAAGAGACCTAGCTAAAGCATACACACACAAATATTGTCAAGAAATGCAAGAGAGATACACAATGAAGAATGAGAATCAATGTACATTATGATCTAGTCAATGAGTGAGTGATCTTCACTCATATAGGAAATGCCATCCTATAATTAGGAATGCATGCATAATAGTGATGGTATAAAATCAGAAAGTCTAAAATGGAACTAGTCAGTTAACTCCCATTGAACTAGTGTGCCGAAAATAGAAATTTTTCCAACAACCTCTACCAAAATGATTCAGTGGAACTTGGGGGAAAAACAATCCTTATCGACATTGAGGTCATTGATGTCCAATTAGATTACAATATCCTCTTTGGACGTAGCTACATGTACTCCATGCAAGTTGTAGCCTCTTTCATATTTTGAACCATGCTCTTCCCCCATAATGGGAATATCATCCTATTGACCATTCAAATCACTATGAGCCTAATCAATCAGAGCACATATATAACATTCTCCCACTCATCTGAGTTATCTCTGACCTTTCGCCAGTTTTGGAAGTCGGATCGAGAATCTTTCATGACCCATTTTTGATGGGTTCATACCAAGGCAATCCCCCTGCCCCCCCAACCACAAACATAGCCCAAGTCTGCGTCATTACCTTTGATGGTGTGGAAATTATTGATGACTCCCCCTTTGAGAGATCACCAAATTCTTTTGGACCACTAGTACCCCTTGAGGAAATTCCATTACCTCCTTCTCAGGAAGAATCACCCATTTTAGAAAACCCACCCATGACGGGCCAAATACCTATTTGGAAAACGGTCCCACGTGCCATCACCCAAATCCATTTCGTTTACCCACCACCTGGTGTAACATCCTATCAGGTGGAAACTACCCTCACCTTGCAAAAAATGGTGATCTCCATCCTTGTGTTCTATCTAGAACCACCATATATGGTACTAGTCCCATCACTCTCATCGCAAGATGAGGTTGTGCCCACACAACCGGTGGCTCAAATTCCAAATATTCCAACCAGTCACAAAGTTGGGGGAATTGATACCAACAAAAGAGGTCATGATACTCTCAAATGGGGCAGGACAAACAACAAACGAGGAACCAATAATAATAAATATCTAACACTCCCTTCCCCCCTCAAGTCCAACCACCATGCACACTTTGCACAATAGTTGGACACCCAACTAATATTTCCCCCACTCTACCAGAGTTACATAATCTTATTATGTTCCCCAAAACAACACCATTACTGCCTATTCCAGTAGCCACACCTGCAACCACAAAACCTTCTTCATCCAAACATAATGGTCTCTGGACCAAACACACATGCACCATCTATTCATAGTATGATTATTACACTCACCACTCCCTGAATCTCCCTCAATTTTGAGAAACCTTAGCAGAAGTACGTCAAAATACATTTCTTGCACCACCCACCACAACAAATGTTACTGACATTCATTATGTTTCCAAATTAGTAAATGAATGAATGAGTTGCCCTTTCGCATTATGTGATCAACCAGACCATTTCACATACATGTGTCCTCTCATTATCTCTTCCAGGGCTCGACATACAACCACTTTTCTGCATGTTCCCACACCAATCCCACCTCCTCATGATGCATCCTTGAGAAAACCTCAACACGGAGGCCATACCACACCCATATCAAGGCTAGACCACTTACCATTGACCCCACTAGCCATCCCCATACTTCTACCATCTGGATACTTGCCTTCGAATCCACCAAATTTGCCTGTAAGTCCCATTCATGAGATTCATCCTCCTCCAAATTTCCATACCCCACATGTGTATATGGATATTTGGTTAATGTTTTCTAGTGAAACCCCAAAACCTCCTCCCGCAGGTCCACCCACCTCGACCATAACTGATGATCACCTACCCTCATCTCACACACCTTCCATAAACTATAATCCCATTACCAACCCGAATCTCACTAGTGCCACCACCTCGTCTCTATCATTTTCTCAGACCGCCGTCAAGCCATTATATTCCTTCATTTTTCAATTAGATGAAGACATTTTAGAGGCCATGAAAACACCATATTGTCCTTGGGATGCATTGCACCATCAATCCTTCTTCTTAGCTCACAAAGCATTTCAACCATGCCTAGATGCTCATGTATCTGCGATTGAAACAAAAGATTTTATTCCCCCTGATCATGTAGTTTAGTTTAAAAACCCAATCCCCACATCTGATGCCTTTGAATAAGGTAACATGGAAAACATCTCCCCTACAATCAATATCAACATCTCTATCAAACCCAACTGTTGGACGTATGGGATGACCCAGGTTCTAACTTAGTTCTCCAACAAAACCCTTATCACCATCGACCCTTTTGGTAAACTAGATGGCTACACCGTGCACATAGTACATAGTGCAATCTAACCCAAGATGGTTTATGGGTGACTGTAGGATGCAGGTGTTTTCAGTCATGGAAGGGATTGGGGTTGTCTTCTTACTCTTATTTCTACATAACCATGCATTCTATTATAATATTCATCAGATCCATCCATTCATTCATTCATAAAATTCATTCTGCATATCTATTCAAGTGTGCACTGTAAGTAAATCCATTCATTCATGTATCTAACCATTCAATCATAACCATAGAAAATAGTAAAACATTCAGACACATTACACATAGGGTTTTACCATGGTTCACCCCACTAGGGCTACGTACACAAAAATATTCTACTTCTTTTCTTATTCATCAAAAGGTGTTGCATGAATTGCATCATAATAGAGAGTGGTGAGGTGGAATAGGATCACACCAAGCTCCATACCTTGTGACCTAACCCTCAAGTACATCTCCATATGAACTCCATCTGATCTCCATAACTCTCGAAATAGACTTCAACTCCAAAAAGATGCTCCAAGTACTCAAAAAGTCACACAAAGATCTCACAAAGCATAGATGGGATACATAGTTTCTTGATTCTACCTTAGAATTATTTTATTTATATTAAAAAAATGGGTTAAACCCTTACAATATGACTCCAAAACCCTAACCCTAACATGGATAGGTTTGTCCACATCTGCGTTGGATTTCTGCAAATCCTGTCGCACACGCTTCTTTTCCTCAAAATATGACGTTCTCTCCTTCTTGGTCCAAACTGCCTCATTTTCCGTGTTGTTCTCCAAAACAATCCTCCTCTAATAGGCCCACAACACTAGCATGTGGCTCGTCCTGATCCACTCAGCCTTAGTTCACCTTCTGCAACACTACCTCCAACGCATGAAACTTCTTTTCCAACTTTGTCGCTTTCTCCTTGGCATGTGCGCTCTTTCCTACTAGTGTCTCCAAGACCTGTGTTGTCACATGTTTTGTCAGTACTTCTCTACTTGATATAGGTGGATATCAGTGGCCACCCACCTTTTCCAGTTGGCTCAAAACAATTTTCTAACAATTTTGACAATTTACTATTTTTAGCAGTTTTAACTTTCGGGGCCATTTTGAGGGCCTAAATGAAGGTTTTTCAGGATCGAGCTTCTCAGTGATAGACAAAGGCATACTTGAGCCCTGAAAATGAATATCCTCTATGATACCTTTCCAACGGGCTATCATATGCCTAAAAAAGATATCGTATACAAACGTTACGACCCCGGGAAGTTGATGTACTAACTTACCGAGACGGGGCCCACATGACTTTTGGCGCTTCATCTCCTAGGGTTAGGTTTTTGGATGTCTAGGGTTTTTGGCATTCCTTTTTATTGTAAAAAGGCCTTCAGATCCTCATTGTAATGATCATCTCGCGAATGAGCGCAACCGTCACATCTCTTCTCATAGATAAGCCACCACCATTCCAGCAAGCTTGTTTCCACTGCATTTTACAGTTTCAACTTATTTCCTTATTGAATAGAAAATCAGTTTTACTGTATCTCTGTTATTTTGTGTTAAGAACCTTTTAATAATATGTATTCATTTCATTCTACTCATAAAATACAGATCAGTGGTATCAGAGCGGTCTGCTCCTTGTCGTCTTAATGCATGTCCCAAACGAGGTCGGAGTACAAAGAGTTGGGTCTCGAGCCTTTTTCTCTTGAGGAAAAAAGCTCTCGCATGCCCAAGCGACCTCTCATGGCAGAAGAAAAGAAAGATGATGAGACAGGATATCCTTTCAAACCGTTGATTGAAGAAGCCCTCACGCAACAAAGGAACGAGATGATGGATAGTTTCACGCAAATCCTTCGACGGCTACCAACAAGAAACACATCTTCTTCGAGCAGAGGCGCCACCCCCTTCAAGGTACAAATAAACTTCAATATTCCTATATTTGAAGTTCAGATAGGCATAGATGTTGTAGATAAGTGGTTGAATCTAATAGAAGGGTATTTTTCTGTCCATAACTTTTCAAATAGAGAAAAGATTACTTTTGCGCTCCTCAAAGCCATTCCCCATGTCAAAGATTGGTGGGAAACTTTCTGTGAGCAAAATGAAATAGAGGAACCCTCATTATTTACAATCACTACCACTTGGGAATCCTTCAAGGATGTTATTAAGGAACAATACTACCCTCTCGAAAGTTATGACAACTTGTATACCAAATGGACCACACTGCAGCAAGAAAGAGACCAAGTGTTGGCCCTTGACCAAGTTTTGAGGATTCTTGGTCATGTTTGACCTGATTGTGGGACCTCGATAGACTGTCGAAGTCAGAGCACAAGAATAAGTAGAGATCATGGGATCTCGACCCCTTTTTAGGGACCTTTTTGGGATTCAGGATTATGTAACGGGAATGGGAATGTCGGCCCATGAGTTTACCCATGCTTAGGCCTATTTTATATGTATAAATAGATGTTAAGGAAATTTAGTGAGTATAGATGGCTAAGTTTTAGATTTGGACCTATGTGATCAAGAGTTGTAAGTGATTTTTGCATACTATGTGAGACTTGCAAGGCTAGTGCAAGTAACTGTAAGAGACTGTGTGAAGGCTTTGTGCTATACCCTAGCGAGAAGAAGGAGGATCTGGCGGAGTGCATGCAGATATCCTGTCTTTTGCAGAGTAGAACTTGGATGTTATGTGCCTGTAAGAAGCTTTACCAAAGATAATAAAGAAGAGAAGAGTTGGTGGACGTAGCCCCAGGGTGGGGGTGAACCACGTACATGCTGTGTTGCTCTTCTTTGTGCGATGTATTGATGTGTTTATTTGCTTAGTGATTTAATATAGATGAATGATCTGTTGATTCTTAGTGCTTAATAATATGGATGGATGTTAGATCTAACTGATATACATATGCTTAGTTCTTGAATCTGATATATCTGATATGTTTCGTCATGTTAAGTGCTGCTAGATGCTACATCTGGTTGAATACTGTAATGCTCTGTAATTAAGGTTTAACTGTGTTGTAACTGAGACTAAATATTGATGAATGTTAACTGTTGAGTGCTCTGTGAAGTGTTAGAATCACAAATCTGTGTCCCATCAAAGGCTGCAAACATCTGAGTCCTGCAACCACCCCTGCCTCTACTTCGGGTGAGACTTCATTTGCTTCACAGGTGTTGCCGAAAGGGCCAGTAGTTAGGGTTTTGTTGGTGTGCTGTTATAGTGTTGAACCCTAGGTCTGCCCCTATCCCAACAAATGGTTCCGTTGTTGGAACCTGAAACTGTGATTTCTAGGAACCGAGGAAAAAGAATCTTTGTGCGAAGATCTGACCTGAAATTGTGAAATCTCTGTGCGTAGATCTGTCATTCTAGTGTGCAATATTCTACTTGATCTGTGAAGCTCTGTGCCAAGAAGGTTCAAATCTGAAGAAAAGAGGTAATATCTGCAAGCTCTATGCTCTGATAAAGGTAAGAATAGTGAAATTTTTTAGATCTGGAAGCTTTTTGCTCTACTGAAGATAAGATTAGTGGATTTTTTTTTCTAAAGTATGGATCTAGGTATGTTTGATAAAATTTGTCCTAGCTTGAAAACTAGGGCATTAATAGATGAAAGAAGATTTGATATGAGTAGATCTGATAAGAATAGTGAAATATATGTTATACCTATGCATAGAGAAAATGTTTGGACTAACAAATGGATGTAGGATCCTAGAAATAATTTTTTGCAGGTTAGCTACCATGATCCTAGTGCGCAATATAAGAAAGGCTAGGGATCATTTAAGAGAAAGAGAGGATTAAATATTTGTTACAGTTGCAGAAGACTGAAACATCTGGCTAAGGAATGCCCTAGAAGAAGACCTAGTTGCCTCTGTTGCAAAGCTATGGACCATGAATTTTTGGATTGCCCTAGAATGATTTCTAAGGTTGAAAGGATGAATATGAAACAAGAAGACCACGAGAAAGGTCAAGCAACTGATATTATGCCAGAACCCTAAGAAGAATCAGGAAAAGTATTGCTACAGATGAAGGAAACCCTGAATGACCACTGAGATATCAGCTTATCAGAGATCTTCAAAGAAAAAGAGTGCATTGAAGTAAGAATAGGAGACTTTGACATTGATTGTGTTTTGGATGGGGAGGCACAGGTGAATATCATGACAAAAAGAACTTGGGAAATTCTAGGAAATCCTGCTATGATTCCTTCATTGGGAGGAATAGGGTTCTTTAGATGAAAGTTGATAAACCTATGTGGAAGACTTACCCAGATATCTATGAGTGCCAATGGAACTTCGACAGAGGAAGAATTTGAAGATGTTAAATTTATAGAGAACAACGCTCCATTTTGTATGTTACTAGGAAAACCTTGGATTGAAGGAGATCAGGCCAGAAGGAAAGAAGAAGATGTGTTAGAACAAAATAAGAAAGAGTTGAAATATTTCATGCCTAGGAGGATTGGACAATTGATTTAATAACAGGAGAACCGAGAAAAGCTATTTAAAACTAGAGACTTGGATGTCAAATTGGGAAGAACACTAGAAGACCTACATAAGACTAAAGTACCTATTCCAGATACAGATGAAGTATTACCCCTGATTTCTAGGAAAGAATATTACCAGCGCGATGCTACTCTGCCAAAAGAAGATACGAATCAGAATGGAAAAAGGAATTCTGAGACAAAACTCACTAGAAAGAAGTATATAAAATTAATTAAAAAGAGAGCTACGATCGAAAAGTTACAGAAGGTTCCAGAGGGAACTTCACAGAAGGAAAATTTGCACAATTGAAACTTCGCTGGGATATCAAAACTGCATCACATGGCACTTCGACATGGCGATGCAATATAGCCATTGGAAATAGTATAACCATTTGACCGACAACCCGGGGTAGAAAGGAATTTATGATTAGAAAGTTCGCCACTAGACTGTTGGGACCGCACCATAATGGACATAACTTAGTTAATGAAGGATTCTCAACCGTTGCAAGAGATCTGTTTCCAAGTTATCTATTTACCTTGTCGTGCCACACAACCAGAACACTTTTTCTAACCATGAATCTGAGTCTGCATACTAGTTGATTTCGCAAAGTGATCATCGCACTATTGCCATTCATCCCGTTGCATTGACTAGTTACTCTTCAAACCTGAGATATTCAACCACGAGCGTGCATGTCGGACGAGCTTAGCGCTGTAGAGAAAATTGTTGAAGAAGTTCTCATTGACCTAATGAATGAAAGAGTAATGTCTGAAAGAGAAATGTCTGCAATTATTCAAGTGTCATCGACGAGAGGAGTGCAATCCCCTCTGTCGACTACTCACGGAGCAGGATCATCCCGACCATCAGTAGAAAAGAGAACCAAACACAGAGATGACCTAGTCAATGCGAAGTTGATCCCGTCCATATTGCCCGATTACATCCCACCTTTGGCTGACGTGGTGATTCAAGATAACGTGCTAAGATATTTTGAGTACTCCATGATTATGTTAAGGTCCTAACCCGCACATAGGTAGATCAATGTATTTGGATGTAATAAAGGTCAATATTAATAAGACCTTTCAATAAAATAGAATAAGG
>SNQJ01S0099742.1:9540-23400 GCA_010110895.2 Picea sitchensis
AGTGGTTTGCAATGAGGTTCCAGGGGCATGGAAAATGAATTAAGAAATGGAATAAAAAAATAAACACAAAAAATGATGACCACTCGTAACCATAGTTCTAGTTCAGGAGTGTTGTAAAATGGGAGAAAATAGATGGATAGTGGTCAAGCATGGTTGCAGTGCGATAAGAAATGGAAGAAAATGGATATGTAGCAACAATAAGTAGTGAGACACAAATACTAATAAAGTGTGACCATTTAAACAACTCAAATGGTGGGAACCCCCTCCAGGAAGGCTTCAACTGAAGGTATAGTGCTGACAGTATGGATGGTTAATAATTCAAGGTGGGAAATGCAAGGAAAACACTATACCTATATTCTAGTTTAGAGACATGTACCTCAAGTTCAAAAGATGTCCCCATGTAAAAAACGTTTCTAGAATCTTGTCAACACATGAAAACTAGATTCCAAGGTCAAAACACATAGTGAAATCCCAAAATGTTTTTTTTTTTTTGGATTTTTTGGATATGTCATACACAAAACCAAAGGCACTCACACCACAAAACTATGTACAAGGAACTATGCATATTGATTTTTTTTATGTAAAGTAGATCTCATGTCTAGTCTCAGATCAAGGATATTTTTCATAATCAATGAACTCATGAGCCATTATTGGCATCATATGACACACCATTCTGGGGCCATGCCATGTAGGAAGGAATTTATGGATACGAAGGTACTCATCATGAGTGTTTTCTGAGCTATGGAAGCTCCTTGATGGGATCCATCAAGACATGAGGAAAGCAAAAAATGTGGATCTTGGATGGAAGGAGTAGCAGAGAATTCACTAGCAATTTCTGAATATGAAATTCGAGGAGGAAAAGGGTTAAGACTAGGGGTTTCATTAGATACCCCAACAAATTCCCCCAGTATTGAGTTGAAGTTCATCATGATGACTCTCGTCGGTTCCAAATCAGGTGGTATTGATTCTCGATGATTCTCATCCTCTCTGGGCTTATCAATGGAAGCCATGACTTTCATGATGACCTCTTTTGAAGGAAACTTAGTATCTGTAAGATCATGTGAACGGAGAGAGTCAACAACTCATACGGGCGAAAAAGGTTGATCACACTCCACATGAGGATGGAGTTCTTGACCAGTATCAACGAAGGCTAATGGGATGGATGCTCCATGTGAGTCAACATTCTCTATATGAGGTACCACCCAAGGGTCAACTGACCCGAGGGATCCACCAATAGAGGAACAAATCATGTTGATAGGAGTGATATGGGTAGTGTTAGGTGCAGTAAGGGGGAACATCCCCATAAGAAATGGATCTTTAAACACACCTATACTGACACTCTCGTACCCCCATAAGAATTACCTACAAAAGGCATGTTGGTGGTAGGATTAGATCACAAGTCGGGTGGAAAAAAGTCGAGCTGGTTTACGGTAACTATCTTTCCTTGATGGGGAAAATGTATGACGCAAAATATAGTGGATGCAATAAAATTCATTGCATAGAACCAAGTGTGACCCAAGAGTATATTATAATCGACTGTGGAATCCACCACTTCAAATTATACAAAGATAGTCTTTCCCCTGAGATCGATGGGTAAGGAGGTGAGAATTCCATGGGATTTGAAAGAATGTCCATCAAAATATTTTAGAATGGTTGGAGATGTGGTTAGATATGGAGAACCAAGGGATTTACAACATGACAAAGACATAATGCAAGTGGTTTCTCCTTCGTTGATCACCATATGAAATATATTCTTGTTCAGACAACCAACTGTGATTTGCAATGCCAGTTGGTGTGAGAGACGTGGCTCACTCTGTTCTGTGTCAAGGAAATAATGTTGGAATCTGAAGGGTCGATTCCCCCTATGGCTGATAGAAATAATTTATGTTGTGAAGGAAAAATCTGCAATACTTTGAATGTTGACATGACACATGGTTCATAGGAAATATTTTCCACTATGTTATAGTGTTGAGCTGTTCGGGCATTCAGATTATGTGTAGTTCGTCAAAGTACCCCTTTTGGAGGGTGGATTGTAGGTTCTAAAGCTGGTTTTTGTAATGTGAGAGGGCCATTGGGTGGTGTAGTATATGGAGGATCCTTAAATGAAGGTTCCCCTTCTCGGGGGTCATATCTCTTCACTCTAGTGGATAACGCCACTATGGATTTAAACATTGTATATTTGCGATTGAGGACTCTGCATTTCCCTTGGGTGGAGGTGTAGAAAATTGTGTGACCATTTGTTGTTGATGGGGGAAAGGATTGGTTAATACAGATGGTTGGGAAGGAGAACCCCCTTGCTTAAGGTATTGATGGAATTCAACAAGGAGAGGGTAGTCTTTGGTGAAATGGTCCTCCTTACATACCATGAAAGGATATTTTTCCTTTTTTTTTTTTTTTCCCCCAACATTGGGGTCTTGGGTGTTTGCACTCTCCTACTAGTTAGAATATTTTTGTATTTACCTTTATTTTTCTTCTTGCCTCCATATTGTTGATATGAAGTGGATTGAACCACATTCACCTCGAAGGTTTGTGCAGKAGAGGGATCATATTTGGTATTGGTACTAGTCTGGGATGAGGCTAGGGTGGAGGCRAGGCTAGGGTGGAGGCTATATGACCTTGTTTCCCAGTCAATTGGGTCACATACTATAGTTTTACAGATCCTACCATGCCATCAACATGGGCTCCCAAACCTATTTTTGAAAGATCATTCGACAGTCGAGGAGCATGAAGGATCAGATCATAAAGTGTGACCGATTGGGAATATACCAGGTCTAAATATTGAGCATGAATAATTTCTTACTACTCGGTGACAACACCTCCCATGGTGACATCTCTAGAAATGGATGGTAGGAGATACTTTGTGAACCAATAATATGCTAGGAGTTGGTCCATAATTGTATCTTTAATAAACCGACGTCGCTGCCTCCATTCATGAATGTGATAAAAAATATGAGTGAAGGTGGATTTCCTAAGCGAGGTTAAAAGCTCGGTACATGTCTCACACCAAATTGGTAGTTGGAGATGAGTCAGAAATTCCATAGAAAGAGAATTCAAGTCGACAAATGAGTTTCATGGTAGCTCATCATACCATTTTTCCACCGAACCTGTGAGCATTCTATAGAAAATTCTTAATAAAATGGAATCATCCATCAAGGAGTTCTAAGAACACCAAAGATGGAAGGTAATTACGTGGTTGTTAGGATCTTCTCCAAGTTTCTCGTCGAACTTCGGGATGTCGAAGGGTAGTTTGGTAGGGATGGGTGGCCAAAATGGGACATGTTGAATTAGATCATTGGTCAAACATGACAAATCTAAAAGATATAATGTAGAAAAAAAGGAAGTTGTTGTTTTGGTTGTGAATACTGGTAGTGTGGATGTGGCATTGAGGTACCAACAAGACCATATACAAGTTGTGATGGGATTGTAACACTTGGTGGTCCTACCATATACTGTTGTTGAGGGGGTTGAGGAGTAAGAAGTATGGGGTTCATGGTTTGAATGGGAAAATCTCCTTACGGAGGGATACCCATCAGATTAGGTTGACCCTCGAGAGTGTTTACAACTCCCAAATATGGTAGGCCAGTATAAAGCCTTGTAGGGCCTGCCAGAACGGTCTGCCCCCAAGTTTGAGGTTGGTTTCTAGAGAGGAATTGTTCTGGTTGGTTTCCAGTAAGGGATTGACCCAAAACTGATTTTTTCCCCAAAGGTGGTTGTTTCCCCCATGTTAGTTGTTTCCCCACAACTGGAGGTTTCCCCCTAGTTTCTTATTGTCCCCATGGTGGTTGTTTCCCCCATTTTAAATATTTCCCTGTAGCTGAGGGTTGTCCCCAGTTGTAACTTTCCCCCTAGTGAGAGGTACAGAATAAATTCCCATTTGAAAGGTCATAGGTGTAGGTTGAATGTTTTGTGTAGGATGAACACTTAGCATGGCTGTCATCGTGTTACCTACTTGACTGGGAGGGGGAAAAAACAAGCTACTTGTCGTAGGGCCCTAGGAAACAACAGTGTTGTCCACCTAACCATAGAGAAAAGGTATAGAATTCCCAAGAAAAGTTCTTGGTGTGTGTTATCACACAAGTTGTAGGTTGAGAAAATTCTGACCTAGCCACCAAATGGCGACAAATAAGAGGTCACCTACCCACTGTCACCTTAGGCATGTGTCCCCATCACTTTAGAGGTGAGTTAATCACCTAAAGGGGGGAATCTCGGTGACCCTAGTGGGAATGAGATGAAGATGGAGATGAATTCCCTAGAGGTAAAATCTAAATGGTATAAAATTATTGGAAGGAATTCTTGGGAAGGTATAAGGGTTTCCAAATATGTTGACTAACATGTAAGTGGTGAAACACTTGCCCAAGACACAAGAAAACAAGCATATATTGCAGTATAATCACTTGGAAAAACAAGTTAATATTGTTGTCCCTAATAGAAGATGTTAGTAACAATATATATCAGCAATAAAATGGCATCATAAGTTGCAAAATAAATGCTGGAGATCAAGTAGAAGATACAAGAGAAAGACTAGTTAAAGACTAGCAAAACTCAAGATGAAAATCCAAGATACTAGCATGAAAATATAAGTCTCTTGTAAAATATTTTCTGCAGCAAATTATATCATCCTTATGGATGTAATATCTAATGTATTACAACAATAAAATCAGCCATTGAAAATCCTCCAAACTTTTCAAAAAAGTGTGCTAGACCAAGAAGAGTAAGTGTACAAACTTTGGGCAAATTCCAACGGTTGATTAGAGAGTTATTCAAGGTAATGAGTTAGGGTTTCTACAACCCTAATGGGTGAAGATTAAATTTTATAACATAAAAATTAATTACCCCTTTGATGGGGATGCCCTAGTGGCTATGAGGTGCCCGAGGCACAAAGAACAAAAATTGAGTTGCAAGAAGTGAAAATGACAAGAAATCACGTTTCCCAATGCAATAATTTGTTTCTCCAATGCAAGACATGTACCTTTAGTTATGGGTTAATGGGGTAAAAATGAAAGATAAGGTTACTAAATCCTTGGGGATGTAAATCCTCTTACTTACCAAGGCAAGTGACCTAGCTAGGGTTTGAATATGAGGGGTGTAAATCCTCTTACTTCCTCAACTAAAACCTTGCAAGATAACTTTAAAGGGTTAACAATTATGGTGGAAACTAGGATATAGGTGTATATCCTTATACTCCCTATCTAGTATTGGGAAAAATAACCTTATCTTGAAGTACAAATGATAATAACAAAGTAGAGAGACCATACCATTCAAGAGAAAACCTTAACATGGCAAGGTAAAACTCCACAAAAGTAAGAGAGTGAACTTCTAGAGATAGTGCACCATCATCATCATCAAACCATAACCAAAAATCATTATTTCATAGTAGAAGAAGCGGAATATTCCAAGTGTTACGAAAATTTCAGACCAAGTACTTCACACAAGAGGGAGAGTTATGATAAAATGAGATCTTATGATCTCTTATTAATTCAAAATGTCAGTAAGATAGTTTGGCCACATAATTAAGGGTAAACAACAAGACTAGGGGTAAACAACCCTAATATTTCCCCTTTTGCAAAGTAATATTAAAAAATTAATTTAAATTTCACTTTTTCATAAAGAAAAACCCTAGTTCATATGGATGTCACCCCTTTAGGGGATGTTTTGGCACTAGGAGGAGGTCGTTGGTGATGGAGAAGAGTAGATATGCTTCCCAAAGCCACGTGTTAAGAATCCAAACAAATTCCTTCATGATCAAGGGTCAATCCCCTCAAAACATCCTTGTGCCAATGCATGTCACCTCACCACCAAGCCCTAACACCCCTAGGTGTTGTCATGCCTCTAGAAGTGATGTTTTGCCTCTCCTAGGAAAAACGTTTGGCATGTGGGGGATAGTTTATGTCATCCAAGTCATCTTCTATGCTTTCCAAGTTTTATCTTTCTCATCCGACATGCGGGCCCTTGGCATGCACCTGTGGGCTTCAAGCCACATGGAAGCCCAAGCTAGGCTTGTTCTTCCAAAACTGTCTACCAACTAGGTCCTATAAAAACAAATAATGACGCCCTCCAAGGATCTGAAGTCATAACATCATGATAAGTGAATACAATCAATAAATTATCCACCTAATCATGTGCATAAAATATCGCTATGTCAAACAATTAAGTGCTCAAAGAATTTATGCGACTTTTCAAGCTTGAATATGGGAGGGTTGAAGAGGTGTTTTATTGGATAGATCTTTCTCTAGGTCAAGGAGAGTTTCCAAGATATCCCTCTCTAATCCATGTAAAGTGGGTGAATTGGTTAGGGTTTGTTATCACTATAATAATTTTTTGGACTCCAAGTCTCGGGACTTAACATGAGGCTGAATCAGTATAGAGGAGTGATAGAATGGCAGACAGGGCCACATCTAGTGGACATAGATAAATATAGTGGAAATGTGAAGTTGACGATACTCGGCGGGTCGTATATCATGGATGCCAAAGATCAACGGTCGTGGAGCAGATCGGGCCGAGAAATAACGCAGTGTTTAATCTCTTGAAAGAAGGCCAATAAGAATACCATGATTTTGTGTCGAAGCTACGTGGTGCCTCTAGATGTATATTGGGGGGAAAAGCGGTTGGGCTCGAAACCGCTAAATTACACACCGTTGTCATGTGTCAATACATCATTGAAGGAGTCACATCCGAGGATCGCATGTGGAAAAGGAAAGCTGACGGCCGATCAAATCACATTCAGACACTTGTTTGGCTACTTTTTGTCCATGCGATGTCGGGTGAACGCCGCCAAAAAACTGATTTGAAAGATCATCATTTTAAATCAGAAGACGAACGTGATAAATCATTGTCCTTGAAAGTACTTTCATCACTAAAATATGATTGGAACTCAATGACGACTGTCATTCAAAACATGGATGACATTACTCTGTTTTGGGTGATGAACGTTGTAGTCCAGAACGGGGTAATCAAAAATCAAAATGTCTGTCTAATTCCTGTGCAACTAAGAGAGATAATCGCATACTTCCAGAAAAACCAGAGGAAATGGAGAAGACATATCCAACGACCTTCAGTGAACCGATATATTCAAATAATCTAAAAAAATTATCAATGAAGAAGAAAGAAAAGCTTGCTGCACGAATATTGGCAGCAAAGTTTCATACAGAGCCTACAGAAGAACCGTGGTTAGATGGAGTAATTAGACTAAATTATATCATGAAGGATTTAATTATCAATGGGTATGCAGACATATATCACTTGCAAGATAGCAAGGGTAAAAGGAGCAAGCGACGAAAGACAGAGGTTAAAGCTGAAGTGGTTGAAAGCGTTGGAGAAAACCAACCTTCTTGGCTTGACACCTTAAAGGAATAAATTGCTAATTTGAAGTATATTTCAAGCTACATTAAGTATGTTTCAGAGAATTTTGTAATGACACAGACAAGTGGCACTCAAGCAAAAAATCTCGAGTATGTCAGTTTTTTATTATAGCGTTCCCTAGAAAATAGGTGCTCAGTTGTTGTACGTTACTCCTTCTTAGTAACTGATGTCTATTTTTAGAATTTTTGGGAAGATGATTCATTTTGAATCCCGAATGTAATTTGTCTATATATACTATAAAAAATATGAATGAATGGTTGGACTTACTAGAGAGGGGCCTACCCTCGTATCGAGAGAACTCTGTAATTTTGGGGTTGAATTGAATACATATGTAGTAGCTTTGAGGTATCTATGAAAATATTCTAATATTGGTGATATGAGTTTTGTCTCCTTTCATTGTATGTATTTCTGTGTTCTTTAATTACATTTTACATTTCTTCTGTTTAAATTGGAGGTTTAAAGGCCCATAATTCATCTCATTATGCTCTCGTGGCATTTTTAAACTATTATTATTTCTTCCCTAACTAATTGAGTCATTTTATTAATGCTTTGATGAAGTTACTTGTTTTCCCACTTTCCTCTTACACTATGCAAATTTCAATTTACAACTCAGTTCATTACCTCATTTAGCCTTTAACCTCTAGAGAGTTCTACCCGTGAGTCATTGTTTTCATTCAATCTCAAAATTTTGACTCCACTTATCCCTGAGTGTCCCTCCTCTTCTTAGCCAACAAATTTTCGCCCCCCAAAAAAAAAGACCAAATCTAGCCACCGATTTCCAAATAAACATCAAGTGACATGAGATCCTCTCTGAGTTGAGAAGGCTAGTGCCTAGCTCTAAAAGTAGGTTGAAACCGTTACCTCTGTCGTTTTCTATCAATGAACAAAATTCCTGAGGTGCTAACATTTTGGCACCGTTGTTGGGGATGAAGTTGAAAAATTTTCCCTAGGAAAGAGCGACATGGTTGAGTTCTAAGATGCGAGAAGCAAACACTTAGGCACATATTGGGTGAATTCCTGCTCTAGTGACTCCACACATCAAAATCCCGGTTTGAAGGTCATTCCACTTGTAAAAGAATCCATAAATTTAAATTTTCCATGGAGACTCCACTCAATGTAGAATCTAGCTTCCAAAGAAACATTGTTGACTCCACTTTCCGAAGATGAGATCCCTTGGCGGTATGAAAATGCATCATGGGAGAAAACAAATTACTTAAGGTGGGTTTTCCAAGACATTATATTGTTTTTTACCTCTGGTCATTTCCTGAACATGCTAAACAAATTTTCTTCACAATTTGCATGGAAATGATGATCATGATAATCTTGAAGTTGTATATCCTCCTCTTAAAATTATACAAACATCCCCTCAGTTCATCACTGATTTTGATAAAAATAAATTCCATCTGAGCCATGTGATCACCATAACAGTCTAGGTAAACCTCATGAAACAAAGTGATATTTCACCTCACAACTAATACAACAACCTCAAAACCCAAAGGATACAAAACTTTAAGAGTACCCATCCTTAGTTCCCTCCAAAAGAACTATGAATACTACGTGTTTGATGGAGAACTTGAATTTGCCATCCACGGTGAAAAAAACATCAGGGTTTTGAGCATTTTATAGATTTGTTTGAGATTTACCATGATGATGTTTGTATGAGAGTTTTATATCAATCCTTGAAAGGATATACCAAGAATGGTTTAAACATGCAGGCGAGGAGACAATTGGTTCATGGGAAGAATTGAAAAGTGTTTTTTCAAAGTTCTGGGGTAAAAAGAAATCTCTAGACCTACAACTTACAGAATTCTACTTCTTGAAAAGGAAAAACAGTAAAACCATTTTCACATTTAGTACAAGGTTTTCGGTATTTATTATGAGTATGCCCAAAGGAATTCAACGAAGGCCTTCCCATGCTCAATATACCCTCTCTTCTTGATTTTCTTTTCTCCTGATGGAAATAAGACTTGAGACCTTACAACAAATGTTCAATGATGCTCAGAGATTCAACACAATATCTAGCATGTGAACAAATTCGAGGTAAAGGGTTGGGTGTTCCAAGACACGAGAATGAATATGGGCCAGAGAGAACATTTATTTGGAATATTGAGCCTAAAATTGTGATGATATCATGGAAGTCCTCTTAGTCTTTGAAAGATAAATGATTTTCTGGGGATCATATCCACTTATTGAAAGAGAAGGTACTTATATAGTTTCTAATTCACCCATGACAAGAATGGAGCTGATTGTTTCATATACTCATTTGTAGACAGTCAAGAGGATGAGTTTTCAAATCAGTTTGTTGAGAACATGTTGATGTCCCAAGATTTTCTTGTTAGACCATATTAGGATGTTGTTGATTTGCCTATATCGATAAATATGATATTGATTATGATAATGACCTCGAACAACCAAATGCATCTCCTCTATTAGACAATTTTCCCTTTCCACAGTATAGTGGGATGAATCAACCTACATATCACAATTCTGAGGAGGAAAGTATTGAATTAAGGTTGGAAGAGGGGAATACTCCACTTTACTTTTTATGCTTTTCTTCATTTCAAATTTTTGAAGAAATTCGAGATCATCATCGAGAAGGAATGGAGCGTGTGTTGATGCCAAATCCTGCTGATTCAGCTGGAAATGGGTGTGTTCAACAATCCAAAGGAATTGAAAATTGTGCATATGATAACAATGAATAAAATGAAGAAGGTTTTGAATCCGGGGAGAAACAAACTTGCCACCAATGTTTTTCTTCCTTTGGATTGTTGAAAGAAAATTGTGAGATACTTGAGAGGAAGAGAAGAGGGAAAGTCTATTACAATGACACTTTACATGAGAAAACTGTTGTCTTTAAGGAAGATCAACAACCTTCACATGCATTGAATGATCATATGGATGATAAGGAAGATCAACAACCTTCACATGCATTGAATGATCATATGGATGATTACATGAAAGGTTATTTCAGTTTAGAGTTGCAGCCTATGCTCAATGACCAGCTTGAAAATGAAGATGAATTTGATTAAGAAATTGTTGTTAAAGGTCATTTTCCTTCTCTTGAGATTAATGTAGATATACAACAAGATTTCTAGCAAGAAAAAGTGTTTCAAAGTTTCCTTTCTTCCTCTATGAATGATGTAGTTGTAAGTGGCCTAGACAAAGATGAGGATTCTAAAACTGCATATATGGAAACTTCAAGCAGTGAAAAGATGAATGACATAGAGTTTCAGGGAAGCAACAAAACAGTGTATGCCAGTTTTCAATCAGAAATACAAAAAGATAGTAGAGAGGCAGTTGTCCTATTTGATCCCTTTGAAAACAATGGTTTTGAAAATAAATCCATGAGAACTCTAGACTGTGAAATAATTCATGCTGTTATCTTTTCACATTTGCAAGGATATTATGAATAGGAATTCAATTCCATTCGTTCATTTGAAAAACAAAATGACAGTCCTCAAGAAAATTTCCAGAAGGTTAATAAAACCAAATCAGAACTGTTTGATGAACAAGAGGATATTCTTGCTACACATAGGATGGTTGTCATATTTGAAGATGTTCAAGAATGTATGAATTTTTTCGTTGAGATGTGTATAAGAGTAGAGAAATCTATTGCTGCCATTTCATTTGAAAATGTTCCCAGAATAGAAGAAATAGAGCAAGAACAACAAACACTTATGAAGGAGGCTTGTCTTTCTGTTTTTGTTCATCAAGAAGAAATGATTTTTCATGGTTTTCATGACCATGTGGCATGTTATATGGAAAATTATAACAATCAAAATTTAAGGCTTAGGATTGATTGTAAGCTCAAAAATGAATATAATGTAAAATCAACGTCAATATTAGATATGGATTGTTTTACACTAGAGGTTTCTTTTCGGCCACTTCTATCTTCTGATCCAGGAGGTTGGTACTCCCAATAGTCTCAACATATTTTTCAGCCTCTTGATGGAAATCAAGAGGGAAAATTGCATGAAATCCAGAATGTCGTGGAAGAAGTGAAACATGGTTCTGATCTTGTGCATGTGTTGGAAGATCCATTTGCAATTTTGCTAGAAAAAATAAACAGTACCAATGTCTTTGAAATTCTGAAATTCAAATTCATGTATAACTTCTCAAATGAGTTGTTGGTGAACAAGCTTTGGAGCATGCATGTGCAAAGAAAACAAGCAGTGGATAAAATACTGGCATGGCTGCATTGGAATTTTCATTTCACTTGATTGGCATTTCATTTTAGCAGTTAGGGTAGGTAGGCGTGAATAAACTTGATGATCAAGCACTTTCAAGTTTGGATTTTCAAATAAAGTAGTCAGTTATATTTTAGCAATATATCCAACATTCAGTCTCTAGGTCAGAGCGTGGTACACACATGTTGCGGGAGCAACCCAATGGATGAGGCAACGGGTCTACGCGTTCTTTGCTACCTCACAGGGAGGATAACATCCCCACTTGGAGCCCATGTTATCATTGTAATAATTTTTTGGACTCCAAGTCTCGGGACTTAGCATGAGGTTGAATCAGTATAGAGGAGTGATAGAATGGTAGATGAGGCCACATCTAGCGGACATAGCTAAATATAGCGGAAAGGTGAAGTTGACGAGACTCGATGGGTTGTAGATCGTGGATGCCACATATCAATGGTTGTGGAGAATATCGGGCTGAGAAATAGCATGGGGTTTAATCTATTGAAAGTGGATCGATAAGAATACCACGGTTTCATGTTGAAGCTACATGGCGTCTCCAAATGTATATCGAGGGAAAAAGCGATTGGGCTCGAAACCGCTAAATTACACACTGATGTCACGTGTCAAGACATCATTGAAGGAGTCACATCCAAGGATCACATGTGGAAAAGGAAAGCTGACGGCCGGTCAAATCACCTTCAGACAATTGTTTGGCTACTTTTTTTCCATGCGATGTCGGGTGAACACCGCCAAAAAACTGATTTGAAAGCTCATCATTTGAAATCAGAAGTTGGACGTGATAAACCATTGTCCTTGCAAGTAATTTTTTCAGTAACCTATGATTGGAACTCAATGACGGCTGTCATTCAAAATATGGATGACATTACTTTGTTTTGGGTGATGAACGTTGTAGTCTAGAACGGGGTAATAAAAAATCAAAACGTCCGTCTAATTCCTATGCAACTAAGAGAGATAAGATTGTGCTTCTAGACAAACTAGAGGAAATGGAGAATATAGATCCAACGACCTTCATTGAACCAAGATATTCAAATAATTTGACAAAAATATTAATGAAGAATAAAGAAAATCTTGTTGCACAGATATTGGAAACAAAGTTTCGTATAGAGCTTGCAGAAGAATAAGGGTTAGATGGAGGAATTAGACTAAATCCTATCATGAAGGATTTAATTATCAATGGGTACACATACATATATCACCTGCAATATGGAAAGGGTAAAAGGAGAAAGTGATAGAAGATGGAGGTTAAAGCTGAAGTGGTTGAAAGCGTTGGAGAAAACGAGCCTGCTTGGCTTGACACCTTAAAGGAAGAAATTTCTAATCTGAAGTAGATTTCAAGCTACATTAAGTATGTTTCAGAGAATTTTGTAATGACAAAGACAAGTGGAACTCAAGGCGAAAATATCGAGTATGTTAGTTTTTGATTATAACGTTCCTTAGAAAATAGGTGCTCAATTGTTGTATGTTACTCCTTCCTAGTAACTGATGTCTATTTTTAGAAATTTTAGGAAGATGATTCATTTTGAATCTCGAATGTAATTTGTCTATATATACTATCAAAAATATGAATGAATGGTTGGACTTACCAGAGAGGGGCCTGCCCTCCTAGCAGGAGAACTCTATAATTTTCTGAAACTGAATCAAATATATATGCATAAGCTTTGGAGTCTCTATGAAAAGATTCTAAAGGTGGTGATATGAGTTTTGTCTCCTTTCATTGTATGTATTTCCTGTGTTCTTTAATTACATTTACATTTTCTTTTGTTTAAATTGGAGAGTTAATGGTCCAGAATTCATCTCGTGATGTTGTAGGCTTAAGCAATTTAAACTATGTGTATTTCTTCCTAACTAATTCAGAATTCATTTTATTAATGCTCTGATGCAGTTACTTGTTTTTACCCTTTCCTCTTACACTCTACAAATTTCAATTTACAACTCAGATTCATTACCTCATTTAGCCTTTATCCTTTGGAGATTTCTACGGGCTAGTCATTGTTTTCATTCAATCTTAGAATTTGACTCCATAGCCCTGAGTGTCCCTCGTCTTCTTGACCAACAAATTTATAAAAACCCCCCAAAACAAAACCAAATCTAGCCACTGATTTCCAACAAAACATCAAGTGACACGAGAGAGACCTCTCTGAGTTGAGCAGGCTAGTGCCCAGCTCTAAAGTAGGTTGAAACAATTACCTCTATCATTTTTCTATCAGCCAGACAAAATTTACAGAGTGCTAACAGGGTCAAGACTAAATGGGCATAGGTCTTATGACACACAAGAGGTCGTAGTGTCTCATTCATC
>SNQJ01S0099742.1:23450-40666 GCA_010110895.2 Picea sitchensis
CCATTAGTTTATGAAACATTTTTTGTTCAATCATTGTAAATGGGTTCACATGCCAAGACTATTAGTTGAAATTATTGTAGTCAATTTTAGAAGATGAAACGTTTCAGTTCAGTCGTTATAATCAAATTGTATAAGTACTAGAAGTTATGAATGAATTAATGTTGGCAGAAGTGCAAGGGCACCTTTTTGTTGTTTCTGAACTCAATTGTAATTTTATGGAGCTGAATTGAATACATATGTAGAAGCTTTTGAAGTCTCTGTGAAAAGATTCTAATGATGGTGATATGAGTTTTGTCTCCTTTCATTGTATGGATTTCATGTGTTCTTTAATTCCATTTACATTTTATCCTATTTAAATTGGAGAGTTAAAGGCCCAAAATTCATCTTGTGATGCTCTCGGCTTAAGCAATTTAAACTATGTAATTTTCTTCCTAGCTAATTTAGAATTCATTTTAGTAATGCTCTGATGCAGTTAGTTTTTTTCTCCTTCCTCTTACACTATGCTTAAATATAATTTATAACTCAGATTCATTGCCTCATTTAGTCTTTATCCTCTGCAGATTTCTACCAGCTAGTCATTGTTTTCATTCACTTTTAGAATTTTGACTCCATAGCCCTAAGTGTCCCTCCCCTTCCTGCCCAACAACTTTATAAAAACCACCAAAAAAAACCAAATATATCCATCGTTTTCCAAAGATATATCAAGTGACACGAGAGAGACCTCTCTGAGTTGAGAAGGCTAGTGCCCAGCTCTAAAGCGGGTTGAAATGGTTACCTCTGTCGTTTGTCATTCAGTCAGACAAAATTTATAGAGTGCTAACACAAAGAAATTGAGATCTTTTGGTAATTTTTAATTAATGAAATTATGGGTACTACTATAATCAATCAATATTGTTACCTTTTTCTTTTTTATGTATCCTTGTATCTTGAGGGTTTTGGGAGTACTGATGTCGACTAATGCATGACAAGCTATTGTTGGAGTGGTCTCTTCTAGATCTGGATCTTGTGGCAATTCCAATTCTCGATCTTCTTCCTCTACACAATCTATGTAGATTAATTTATTCTCACCGCATTTATTCCCCTTACTATACTTGTTGTCACAATTGAAACATAGTAGTTTTTCTCTTTTTTCATCCATTTTTTTAGGTTTCAACCTTGTTGGTTGAGGTACGCTTGTCTTATGAACCTAAAAATGATCTCTACTTCATGTTTATGCTCCAATGGTAGACTTGTGTGTAGCCTTATTCTTCGCTTGAATATGACGAGCAAATTGCATATCTTCCATAATATTTGCATATGTTTTAATAAAAAAATCATGTTTAAGGTCTTGTTTTGATCCACTCATGTAAAATTCCAACAAATGCTCATCACTTATGTCATCCACCCTTATGGTCAATATCTGAAATTTTGAATTATAATCTTCAATATCACCTAAGTAGTCACGTTCCCAAACTTCAATATCAATTGACTGAAGTAGTCACGTTCCCAAACATTCCCATATTTTTCTTTTAAGTCTCTTGTAAATAAACCCCAAGTTTAATGATAAAAAGGGTTCAAGGCTTCCTTTTAACTACCCATTGATACCATTGATATGGTTTTATCTCAAAGTTCAAATTTGATATGTGAATCATTTTCTTATCATCCATAATACTATGCAGTTCAAAACATTTCTCTATTTGGTTCGCCCAGGTAAAGACCTATGTTCCATCAAACTTCTTTAATTCAATACTGGGAAAGTTGAATTTAGGACCCCCACCATAATTAACTCCACTATTAGATTTAAATCCACTTGAAAATTGCTTATTATCGGTATGTTTTGCAACTTGAATACTACCTTTATTTTCATGAATTTCTTGCATTTTGACATCTCCTTTAGGGAGTCTCTCAACTAGAGCATTAAATATCATCGAAGACAAGAAATTTTGAAATTCCTTCATGGATTTTTTTATTTCTTCTTTATTTTCATCCATCTTCTTATCCATCTTTTTTTTCATTTTTTTAACATACTCAACCCCAAGTTGGATCACGTTACTGCTAAAATGACCCAATAAAATTTTCTACTACCAATTCTAAATGCGGAAATAATACACAACATGAAATTCAAGCTCATTCAACTATCCATACTAAATAAAAATGCAAATGCAACTACTTTATTTGTGTACAAGGGAAATTAAATAAATACATCATTCAACCATAAAAATATAGATTCAAGTGCATCCTTCTACTCACAACAAGTAACAATAACCACGATAACTCAAAGTAAAATGCACAACAACTATGTCATCATTTAACATGAATAAACACAACAAACAAGAACATTTATATTAATAAATATGCAACTTGCTATAGAGGATGGGTGTTTCTCCCAACCATAGATTTTTTGTTCCATTTCTCAATAGAAATTCACCCCCAATCTAGGGCTATGAATCCACAAGAAACGATGATCCCTAAGGCTAGATAATGTCACCCTCTTAGCAGAAAATTCCCATAACTAATTCTATTCCACTAGCTCTCTTCCCCACAACCTACACAACCCAAGGATGGAATCCCCCTTCACTGCTCAGAGTTCCTCAGGCCTTTCCACTCCCCTCAAGGGCTTCTTGCACAATTTGTACATGAAATCTCTCTATTGGGACCTCAAGAATTATACAGCTGCAACACGAATTCACCCATCAAAAAAACATGTGTTTTCCTTGATGAATTTCTAACATAACATAATCACAAGCCTACAACGTATTTCTCCATGAAATTATAGCTCCAAACAACTGCCAAACGTTCCCACAATAGTTTCCTTCAAGCTTCATCACTCAAATCTTCTTTTTTTCCAGAAAACTCCATGTAAAAACAACTCTCAACAGATAATGGAAGGTTCATGTTCATGATAATTTAGAAAGAAATGGGTTTTGGTTTAATAGACATGAGTAAACTCTCCCCCTTGGACACCTTCTCTCTCTTGTGTAAACTTAGCCCCCAAATATTTGTTCGTGTCCATATGCAACTAAAGATAAATTTTATTCATTATATTTGATTTACATCATTTACATATTACATTGCTTGCCCCTTGGCCATATATTACATTTACAATATACATCGCTAGTTTGGGTTTGAAAATGGGGATGTTACAATTTCATCCATATATCTTTTCATGTTTTCATCCATATTATGTTCCATTTGTTTCATATTTCTTTTCATCTCTTCCTTATTTTCATCAATCTGAGTTTTCACATCATTCTTTTTTTCATTCATATTCTTCTCCATTTGTTCCCTATTTTCAATGATCCTCGTTTCCATTCGTTCCCGATTTTCAATGATCTTTTTTTCCATATGGTGATAAATCCCTTAGATTTCATGTTGAGTCATAGTTTATCTCTCTAGATGTTTAGTTGGTGAAGTAAATTTTGGAGGAGCCTTTGAAGCCATGTGAGACAATAATAATTCTCTTATTCCAATAAGCCATGTGATCACAAAATTTGAATCACCAAAAGCAAATATTCCAATAAAAATCTATGCCAATTGTAAGTTGTGTACCTTTCAAACCCTTAATTTAGAGTTTGTCCTCCTAGCTGACCTTCATTATGATGTATTTCTGAAATTTCAGCCCTTCTGAGTTTGAAATTTCAGCATATAGTACTCTGATATGTCTTCTCTACAATTCCATAGGTCTGATCAAAATTTGATGTTCCAAGTGAAATCTATGGTAACTTTCCCAAACCTTGCTAACTTTTGTACTTTTCTAGAGAGTGAAATTGTATATAATTTGGACCACCTGTACTAGGAGATGTCTCCTTGGTCTCCACCAAGTTTCACTATCTTGATATGTCATATAAGCAACCTCCAACTTTCGTTGTCTGAATTGGCCTAGGAAAATGTTATAGCGAAAATGCTAAGATGACTCGCTTAGAGAAGAAAAACTCTAGGTTCGATTCTTTGATACAAAATGCTATGATTCAATGCCTTATAAAATGATTAAAATTCAATGAATACATTCCACTTTGAGGGGGAAACCTCCTTTTACAATATATCAAATTCATAATACAATATGAGATGAGATAAGATGATCCTAAGACCAGGTCTCCTTGGTATATATATAGGAGACAAATGGTACAATTATAATGAAAGGGTACAATGAAAGGTTATAGCCGAAATACAATTATAGCACTATAAATGTAATAATTCAATATCTAGGGCTTAATAAGGGGTTTTACACATAACATGGGGATTTGTCTAGGTCTTAACATACCAACGTCTGAATGGTATAAAGACATAGTTTTCTATTTAATGTCTGGGCAATTTCCTATTGCAATGTACTCCAAAATGAGGAGATATCTTAAAATAAAAACCAATCAATATGTATTAATCTCTAGATTTTTGTTTCAAATAAACTTTGATGGCATTTTGTTAAAGTGTTTATATCATTCAAAATCCCAAAAAACATTACAAGAATTCCATGAATGAATTTGTGGGAGACACTTTGCACCTGTAGTAACTGCCCACATGATCATTAGGGTTGATTATTACTATCCAACAATTTTCAAGGATGCTTATTCAGTGGTCATAAAATTCCTCCCATGTAAAAAATTATCTGGAAAAATGAAAAGAGCAGCCATGCCTCTAAAATATATATCGGTTGAAAAACCATTTACACATTGGGGTTTGGATGTTATTGGTCCAATCAATTCAAAATTTAGTAAAGGGAATTCATGCAGTCTCATTGCCACTAATTATTTTACAAAGTGGTAAGAAGTTATGGCTTTGAAGACTATTGATTCTCTTCCTGAAGGATACATTATGTCCAGATTTGGTGTTCCTAAAACTTTCATAATAGATAATGGTTCAAAATTCATTGGGTCTAAATTTACAATATTTTGTGGAGATTATGGTATCTTGATGGGACAATCATCCAATTATTATCCCCAAGGAAATGGCTTGGATGAATAAACTAATAAGACATTGATTCAAGTTCTCAAAAATATTATTGCAACAAATCAAATAAATTGTCATAAAAGGTTGTTAGACACTCTTTAGGCATGTTGATTCACTCTGAAGGGAAGCACTGGACACTCACCTTATAATTTGGTATATGGAAAGGATGTTATATTTCGAGTACACATGGGAGTAAATGTGTGGGTTGTTTCTACAAGAACCGAAGACATGTAAGAATTCACCCCTCTTCAAGCACGATACTATCAATTAATGTAGTTGAAAGAATAGAGAGCACAAGAAATGATAACCATAATTAGGAGACAACAAGTAATCAAAAATCATTTTGATCAAAGCACCAGTGACAAATATTTCCAAAAAAATCAATTGGTTCTACTCTCAAACAAAGAAAAGGAGAAGCCATCTTTCCATACTAAATATGAAGCTATCTAGATTGGGAAATACCAAATTGATAAGGTTTTTTATTTAAATTATTACTTGTTGAAATATATGAATGGAGTAGTTCAAACATTGCCTATGAATGGTAAATACTTAAAGAAATTATTTGTTTGATCTTTGGTTCTCACCTTTGAACATAAACCTTTACTTATTTCCCTTTCCCACTTTGTATCAATCCATTGTATATCACATTTCCTTTTTTTTCTTTCCTTCATAAGATTACCCCATTTTTCTTTATTTTGACTCCATTTCCCAATGGACAAGGTTCTTTCGATTCTCAGCAACACGTAGGGGGTTATTGTCCCAAAGTTGGAGCTGAATTTTAATCAACATTCATTGATCAATGTTCAAGTGCTTTGGTCATACTTACTCATTATATACATCCTACACTTAATCATTTCTCTTGCAAAATGAGGGTTGTGGGAATACCTCCTATTATCATCTCAAGTCCACAAGTTCCCATAATTAGTCACTTTTCCACTTTCCATCGCCCTACAAGCCAATACTTATCCATTTATAAATTTGTAGGAGCCTTGTTATGGAAGTGAAAACTATCCCTAAGACCCACAATCTCGCAACCCACAAACACACAACCTCCAAAATGAACATGTTGATTCCACGTTACGCAAAATGGACCATCCTTCTCACACTTAGTTTATTTCAAAAATGTGGATGCAGGAGCTTCCCCTTCATATTACCCTTTCATTACCACATCCTGGGACCCGCAAGTCCTCAATCTCCAAAACAAACCTCACATTACTCATTTTTCACTTTCCATACTTAAACCATTTTCATTAATCCTGACACATGATCATCTTTTCCATGAAAATTCATTATCTTACTTGCACATCAATCGTCACATGCATGAATTAATACCATTATTGTAACAACCCTAGTAGAATATATGTTTAGGGAATTATTAAGTAAAAATTAATTAGGGGATTAATTGTCTTAACATGGTATTAATTAAACAAGATTGGTATAATGATACTAATTAAATATTTATTAATTAATTAATGGATGCAATTTGATTAATTAATTACATGTTACATTCATTAACATGGGTATTNGGAAAGTGGTAAGTATGGTAGAGAATGGTATGATGGATCTTCAAGGGAGATCATTGTAGAAAACCCATCCCCAAGGAAGACCACTTACTAGGGAACAATGTCAACCACCAAGGTGAAGCAGGTCAAAAGGCATAATTTCCAAGCATATATCATGAAATCTAGAGCAATCTAAGATACAACATACTTAAATTCCTTAAATATTGAAATGATGCTTACCATAATAATGAATTGTACCTCATGGAGCAAGGCCCACTACCTTCCGGAATCCAGTTGATGTGGTGGATGCCATATGAAAATATATGACCTCTGTGCTGATGAGAAGGGTTTCCAACTGTGTAAAAGGGTACTGCTAATCATGTAGTCTCTCGACACTCCATATCTGCAACCTGAGGGCCTCAAGACATAATATCCTTAGTTATCCACAAAATGGGGATAACATTTATCTCCTACTTGGGACATGTGCTCACCGTAGAGTGCATGAGAACCACAACATCTCCTAGTAGACATGTTCCTGCCAAAAACTCAAACAAATGGATCATAGCATCTAGAGTGGTTCTATGACCCTTCATCCATAGAAATACAAAATATAAACAAATCTAGAAAATAAAAATTTTGACCATTTTTTTTTAAATTTCTAAGCTAAGCATAAAATCAATATGCAAGTAGAGAAAAATTAAAATGAAATGCATATAAACTAGTATGAGAAATCAAAAATGAAAATCGAGGGGAAATCATGATCACTTACCTACTTACTAGGGGCATGGGTCCTAAAGAAGTCACATGCCACCCTGAAAATAATGTTTGAGGAGAGATCCATTTACTCGTAGTGGCATCCTCCTCTCTTCTATCATGGATAAGTAGAAATATTCTGGCCCGGATGCTTCCTTTATTTTATAGGGACCTAACCAAAGGATGTTGAACTTTTGATGCAGCCCAGGTTTTTCTCTTCTTTTGTCCCATAGTAAGACTTGATCCCCTTCCTTGAAATTTCTTTGTCTTTCCCTCTTATCAAAAGTCCCTTTCACTTTTTCTTGATTCTTTGCCATTTGATCAAAGGGAATTATTCATGTTTCATCCAATTCCATGAGCTGATCGATTCACCTCTGTAGTGCTTCTTTATCTATACTAAATTGTTGGGCTAGTTGTATTGCTGAAATTTGGATATTTATAGGAAATAAAGATTCTAACCTGTAAACCAACTCAAAAGGAGTATTTCTGGTGGAAGTATTGGTAGTCGCGTGGTCAGCCCATAGGGTGTACTCAATTTTTCTATCCCAACTCTTCTTGTTTTCTCCAACAATCTTTTTCACAATGTCCATAATGTTTTTGTTGCTGGATTCCACCAAACCATTCCCTTGAGGATAATAATTTGAAGAATGTGATAAAAAAATCCCATACTTGAAGAAAAATTCATTGAGCGCTATTGAGCTAAAGGATTTGGCATTGTTGGTGGTTATCTTAGTAGGGACATCAAATCTAGTAATAATATTTTCCTCAAGAAATTTCATCACGACTTGTTTTGTTGCTTTCTTTGTCAGGACAACTTCCACCCATATGGTGAAGTAATCCGTCGTAGTCAAAATCCATCGATCTCCGTTACTAGAGTTCTCTTTGAATTCACCAATGAAATCCAATCCCCATTGTTGAAAGGGTGCTTCCACGATGACTGTCTTAAGTGGAAGGGAAGGAAGGCATTGCTTTCCGGTAAAAAATTGACATGGCTAACAAGCTCTAACTTATCGATGTGTTTTAGACAAGATAGTAGGCCAGTAGTATGATACTCTCAAAATATTATGGGAAGTAGTGCGTGCTGCAAAATGGCCACCACAATTTTCTGTATGAAGTTTAGTCATTAAATTATCAACTTCTTCTTTATCAACACATCTGAGGATTACCCCATCTGGGTTCCTCCACCTGAGACCATTCTCTGTTAGGAAATAATTCATAGCTTTGAGTCTCAGGGATCTTCTCTTATGTTTTACCAAATGATCAAGGCATGTGAGGCTTTTCAAGTAATAAATGATATCTGAATACCATTCATTTTTATCAATCTCACTTATGACAATCATGTTGAATTGTTTCTTCTCTCCTACCTCAATGACCTCTTGATTGTTTTTTGTCGTCATTTTTTCCATCCCTTGTCCTTTAATTATCTTGGTTGGCTTGATCTCCAAATAATATTCTTATATTTGAGACACCCAATTTCCTCTTGTTCCAAGGCAATTTTCTTGTGACTAAACGTCCTTCACCGCAGGGTAGGGGACAAATGCTCTGATCTTGTTGTATCCCACATAAGTTCGAAATTGTTTGAGAGACTTGACTAGAGCGTAAGCTTGTTTTTCCTTAATGGTGTAATTCAATTCCGAATATCTAATATTTTTTTTCATGAAAGAAATCGGTTTTTCATCCCCTTGATCATTCTTTTGCAACAATACCCCTGCGATGGTGTCCTTTGAAGAAAAATAAAAAAATGATGAATTCTTTGGAAATTTTTGGGCTAACCAATACCAATGTGACAATTATTTCCTCTTTGATGCGTTGAAAGAACAACTCACCTTCACTTTCCCATTCAAAACGAGCGTCTTTCTTTAGTAATTTATTAATGGGTTTAACAATTTAGGTGAAGTTTGGAATGAATATCTTGATAAAATTAATTTGACCAAAGAAGAATTGTAAGGCTTTCTTTTCTTTGGGAAGAGGGATTTTCTTGATGGCTTCAACCCTGGTAGGATATATTGTGATTCCATCTTTAGAAATGATGTAGCCCAATAACTTACCCTTGTTAACACCGAAAATTGATTTCTTAGGGTTGAGAGAAATGCCATATTCCCTACATCTATGGAAGATAGTTCTTAAGTGTTGGATATGTTGTTCCTTCTTTTTGACGCTTGAATCCATCAGGAACAAAATGAAAACCTCACGAGGATATAAATCCTCCTGCATTTTTATAGAGGTGGTACTCATATCTGTTTTATGATAATCTTTGAATTCTATATTTCCAAAATGATATAGGACCTTGAGAAAGTCCAACGTGGTACTCAAAGAAATATAAAAGTTGCAGAAAATAAAATGTTTTATTTTAAAAAGAATTCCCGAGAGATGACTAGGAACCTCATACACCATACATTTGAAAACATAAGCAAAATTTCCTCACATCCATCATAGTTAAATTAAAGATTTCGGATCACACATAAAAATTAAAGAAAATGGTCCATACACATAAAAGAACTTTAATAGAGTAGACACATGTGGAGCTAAAATGAAGAAAATGATAGACCAATCTCAAATATTTTATACTCAAAACTCAGAGTTATAAAACACCATCAAAACTGATCCCGAATTAGTTCTTTTGATATTTATGAAATAATATTAAACTCTATTACAAAGTTTTGAAATTAAAATGCATTTGTCCTAAGAACTTGGATTGGGGCTCCCGTGGACCATAAAAGTAAATATAAAAATAAGTGAGCTATGGAGAGAATATGGTGGGTGAAGGAAGAGTAGAAAGACTCTGATGGTATCTCTTGTCTTTACTTGCTTGTTGTTTTCCTTTTATTCTCCTCGTTGACGGTTATAGGAACCATCTCAGCTGTTGTTTCTTGCCCTTCTTTAGTTAATCTATCGATTTCTTTCTTAAACCAATATTCAATGTAACTTTTAATTGATGCAACATTTATTTCATGCCTAATTTTAATATTAAACAATTCACCTTCTAAATCTCTTAGGTCATGAGAAATGCCATGGGTTTCCTCCTCAATATCTTGATTTTTCATAGAATAATCAACCAACTAATTGTCTATCTCTTCTTTGCCGTATTCAATTATGCCATTAAATTTATCAGTTGATAATCCTTTTAATATCTCCAGTTGTTCATCAAATTGTTGCTTTTTCATAAACATTGAATTAAGAATTAACTTATGATCTTGCACCTCATTAGTGCTTCCTGCCAAATATATCTCTGTGAGCCTTCTGAATAATTCTTCTCTTTTTACTATGGCTTCATTGCATGCTTGGAAAATGTTACTCAAATTCTTGATGTTTTCTTTCCAACATGCATTCAACCGTTTAATTCGACTTGGAGAAGGCAAATATTCTTCTCTCCTTTTCAATTCTGTCATGTTTGAGACTTTTATCCCAAATGGTAAACATCTGTGTAGATTCCTTCTTCATTCATTAAATTAGCTTGGAGATATTCATGAAATGCATGCTCCCTTGAACCAAAAGAAACAATATTTTTTGATACCTCCCATGCTTCTATTATCAACGACATTGTCTTTTTAATTTTTTTCTCAACATAACGTCGGACCGTTGTGAGAAAACTTGAAGATCCCTTTAACTTAATACCGGGTGTAGTTGGTTTGACCATTGTCAAAGGGCTGGCCAGGATTGGAAGAGTCATCAAGGAAATCTCCAATTCTTTGATCTTCTCTTTTAATTTGGCATTCTCAGTCTCTAAACCATCGATAGAGTCATTGAGCGCATCCACGGTTTCCCTATAGATTTTGGAAATATGGGATGGTCACATATACGCTTTGAAAAGTGAAGGATTATTCTTCACTAAAGGTCTCATTTCCATTGAATTCCAATAAAGAATCTTGCTGAGCCATATGATCCTGTTGTTCTATTGCAGGAAATATTTTTTCAATGTATTCTTCTAGTTCCATATCCTCCAAGGAAAAGATTTGAATGAAATTTTCTATAAGATTATCTTCTTCGTCTTGCACTAAATTTTTTCTTTTCTTTCTCACAGGCAACTTGTGTGAACTCTCAATTTTTCTAGTGGGAGGATTCTTCTCTCCCCCTCCACAAAAACTACTATTGAAAGTCTTTTTAATTGGGTGGGCCATTGGAGCATTTCTCCTGGATGTAGTATTCTTAGGAGTAACAACTAGAGATTGAGCACTTCTTTCACTAGGACCTTTTCCCCTTTTCTTTTAAATGTCATTGCTGCTAAGTAATGTTTCTAAATCATCAGCATTATGTATATGAGTGATTTGGATATTACCCTCTTCTTCTTCATTCAAGACAGTTTGAATGAAGGAGTTACTGAACCCCACTGAAAGCATATGTCCAACAAAGATTTTGTTCGGATCAAAAGATTTGATATTTTCAACATACTTTAAACTCACATTGTTAAAATGATTTGCAAATTCGTCAATTTTATTTATATTTCTGAGCACGAACTCTCCAATCTTCCATGGCAGGGGAATAAACTTTTTTTTTCCTTTTTTCATGGAAAAAATGTAACCAAAGGTTATATGGCCTTTCCACCTCTGTAATAAATAGTTTATCAGATATGTAATATGGGAGAAAAAAAGGATTATCTTTTGAGAAAAATATCCTTATGATACTGTGATTCTCCATTCTCTCTATTCTCCCCTTTTTCTCTAAAACCTTGGTATCTTGAACACATATCCTTGGAGTGTTTTCTCCCAACAAAATATTTTTGAAGACTGAAACAAAATCATTATAAAATTCCTAGAAAAATAGAGGGGTCTTATGCCTCCACAATGCCTGATACCAAAAGGTAACCGGATATGCTTCACAATTCACCCTTTTACTTATGGTTAAGTTTGGGAATTGGCAACAATGCACAATATTAAATATCAATTAAGAGGCCATACAATTTTTTCTATCCTTTTTATAGTGTGATAACTGGGATGAGATTTCAATAGAAATGAGTTTTCCCTAATAAAAAATGGCATGTTCTTGAATTGTAAAATACATAATATATAAAATCATGCGAGTGATAGAAGCAATATTTTCTTGACCTGTCACCCTGGTAAATAGCCATGCAATTTCTCGATGGTAATTTTTCAAAGAATCAACCTAGATTTTGGTTATGTCTTCTAGGACAGATGCAAGATTCTCCAAATATTCCAGTAGGAGGTCAATCCCATTGTTATATTTCTTCAAGAATTCTCCGCAATCTTCACCTTTGAAAGTAAGAGTCAACTCCAACAACTTTAACATATTGCAAAAATCTTGAGGTGAAAGAGAAATCAAAGAATGATCCTGGAGATGTATGATTCTTTGATTTGGTATGTGCTTATCCACACACCATGCAACAATTTCCTTACAATCAAAAACCTCAGGAACACACCCAACACGAGCGATTCCAGATGTCCAAATTACATCTTTTTTTGCAGGAGGAGGGTAATAATACAAATATGCTCTCGAACACTGAAATTTTTGGTCTTCACAACCATAGATATTCATAGTATCACCACAAAACTGTTGCCTAGTTTATCTTACCATAGGTTGATGAAACTATTTCTTGAGTTGGATAATAATATCAAATAAATATTTTTGGAAAGATAATGATATTTTAATCCCTTGGAAAATGAATATTTAATGAGTAATTCCTTGATCCTTTCACCATTAATAATGATATTTTTGGGGCTTACACAATATTTGTTATCATTAAACAATACTTAATGCGTATCGGGAAAAGAAACAAAAGGGAGGGGACATGTGAGAGAGAATCCGAATATAAGGTTTTCGTGAACCTGCCAACCTAGGAACCCTCCAACCTATGGTTGTAGAGATGATAAAAAATATACTAAGTGTAGAGGAATGGTCGGTTGGACTTGTATGTAAGAATAATAAAATACTTTAGAGCCCAACACCTGTGACAAGGTTGATGGTCGAAATGTATATCATGAAACTTGGTGTGCAAAGTGAAGGTCATGAAAATTGGAGAGTGAAAGTTCGAATTTGTGAAACTGAAATATGGATAAGTGTTAAAATGGAATTATGAAATAGGTGGGTGGAAATGAAGGCCCACTTGTTGGAATGATTTACAGGAAAGCGTGTTCTTGTCATTGATGGAAAGAAAAACTGCAATGATGGAAAATAAGAACAATGAAGATGAGACCCGCAGGAGAAGGTTTGGAGGCCGAAACCTTTGAATACTTAGAAAACCTTCTAAGTCGGAAGAAATTGTAATCTTAGGAGGAGGAGCGAAAGTGGTCGTCGGATCAGTGTTCAGAAAGGAGGAGCACGTAGAAATATCGATCCTTTGATCTGAGAACATGATCGACGAACAATGTTTAGTTCAGGTCTAAAGATGCGAGGAGGTTACACTTAGGAAAATTTTAGATTTGAAATTCCTGAAATGTGAATTTCCATCCGCCGTTGGATAAATTTCAAGTGGAAGGATAGGATAAGCTAGCAAAGCTGCATCACAGAAATATTGGGCTGTCGATCCAAGATCCTGATCAAACGAACAACATTCACTTCGGATATAAAGATGCGAGGAGGTTACGCTCTTGAAAATTTGAGATTTGAAAAACCCGAAGCCCGAAAATCTGAAATGAATAAGGATCGTCAGATCTGGAGATCATACAATGACCATTAGATCAAGGAGATATACACCAGTAGATTACGACAACAAATCTCATCTTCAAGGAAATGTGGCATACCACATCAGCAAGGACATGTGGCAGACCACGTTGGCAAAGGAAATGTGGCAGACCACGTCAGCAAAGGGAATATGGGAGACGACGTCAACAAGTACACATGGCATAATTAGATGATGACAAGTGTTAAGAGGAAATTGTCCTGAGCCATGTCAACAAGTGACATAAGAAATCTAGGTCACTTCGGGAGATCTACTTCGGAAGGTTCATCACCAACAAATGTCAAACGTCTCGAAGGACGAAGGTCCAAAGTCTCTCTTAGCCGTCTGATCTAAAGATCACTTCGGGTGTATTCTCGATCGTTGATCGTGCATGAGGGTACGTGTCAATGGATCATGAATTCTGGGCGAAACTTCTTTGGGAAAACATGAAGGAGAAAGGTTTGAGATTTCTGAAGGCCGAAGTCTCGAAGCTAAGGATAGTCGTTGGATTAAAAAGGATAGATGTCAGCAGATCCTTCATTTCGCAAGATATCCATTTAGATGAAACATGAATTTGAGATTTGAAATCTCTGGAGTCTGGAGACCCGAAGGGATTGTGACCGTCGATCCAAAAGGGGACACGCGTTAGTGGATTGTTAGCTCTGAGAAAAAGCAAAGGAAGGATGAAAGAAATTTGAGAGTTGAGATTTACGAACCCCGAATACCCGAAGGGATAGTGACCATCGATCCAAAAGGGACACTTTTCGTTGGATCATGGACTCCGGGTGAAATGCTCCAGGAGCAAGCGGAGTTTGAGAATCGAATCTCCCAAAGCCTGAAAGGTGAAGTAAATCTCAGTCGTTGATGGAGGAAGGAGAGATCTGGTTCACAGACTTGAGAGGACAGATCTGAACTGTCCATTCAAGAGCACCACCAATATCATGGGATCGACGGTCGTGCTGCATTGTGGGGCCAGAACATGCTCGGGCCTTAATTTTTTGTGAGCAGCCCACAATCAAAACCATGGTTTTGGAGAAAGGATTCGTGGAGGCTCATAGTGAATTGCGAGGTGAAAAGAGGGTTTCCCTCAAACCACCTATGGACGTGCGTACAATTGCATGGTCACATGAAGCTCATATCCCAAGGTCATATCGTGAAATAGATCCAGTGCTCATTAGACAAAAATTGGGAAGCGCCTTTTGAATAAGCGTTTGGTCACCGCCGATGGTTACACAAGGGAAGGGGCTTAGAAGTCAAAGAATCCATAATTGACTGGTTGTAACTGACAGAGAAGATGAAGAGTTTCGACAGCTAGAGAATCTAAGGAATCTGAGCATAACACCTATAGATGATGAACACAATGAATATAACCACCAGATAAGATGAAGAGTTGTGATGATAATCAGGCAAAGGACTCGATGTGACAAAAACATGCAGAACAGAGAAGTGAACATGGGTCAACGAGTTAGCTATGCAGTTGTGAGGAAGAGCATGCAGAGGTATTGTGCATAGGAGGTAGATGACACATAGAGAATAAAAGGTAGAATAACAGAAAGTACATGGATGCGAGCACATAGACACTAATGCAGGCAAAGAAGAGCAGTGTAGCAGAACAATGATGAGACTGGTAAGCCATAGATAAATGTTGTATCACTGTGATAAATTTAGGAAAATCAAATATTTATATTTGAGGGTGGTAGGGAGGTGCTAGGGAGGACTGGTGTCCTCAGAGTTTCAAGTGGGTGCTTGAACACAGGGAGTTGTAGCTTCCATCTGGTTGCATCTAGAAAAACCAGGGTGGCAGGGTGGTGCAAGGGAGAACTATTGTTCTCTGTTATACAGGTTGGTGCCTGATTGATTGGAAGTTGGTGCTTCCATCCAGTTGGTGCTGGAACACTTAGGTAGTTGGTTCTTACTTCTAGTGGGTGCTAGAGAAACCAGAGAGTTGGTGCTCTCAACAAGTTTCTGCTTGTAAAATAGAGGTTGTAGCCTCAAGAGGAGTTGGAGCTCATAAGAATGATAATGTAAAGAAAAAAAAGATTACTTATCATATCAAGAAGAAGAGGTTTTTCCCTTTATGGGGTTCCTCAGGAAATATCCGTCTCTGTATATTTCATGTGTGTGATTGATGTTTAATATTCTATTGCTTACTTCCCTACATCATTGTGATCATCATTGAGTGTTCTGTAAAGAGTTTAAAATGGGCATAATTGTTTAAGCACAGTAACAACTGATTCACCCCCCCTCTCAGTTTTCCAACAATTGGTATCAAAGCCGATTCCTTTTATTTAAGGGTAGATCCTAGAGCTTGAACATGACTAGCCATGAAGGAACTTCAACCAATAAGGCCCCCTTGTTCAATGGAACAAAATTTTCCTTCTGGAAAGTTAGGATGAGAACCTACATAATGGCTTTAGGTGCAGATGTCTAGGATGTGGTAGAGAATGGTTATGTAAAGCCAGTTGTACTAGCTTCTAAGGATGACAAGCTAGAATTCATCTTCAACGCTAAGGCTATGAATGCTATTCTGAGTGGGCCTGTAGAAGCAGAATTTGTAAAAATTATGCACTTAGAATATGCCAAAGAAATGTGGGATAAACACATTAGCAGTTATGAAGGTAATGAGACAGTAAAGGATGCCAAGCTTAAAACCTACAGATTGTAGTTTGAACAACTAAAGATGAAAGAGGATGAAACTGTTGGGAAGTACTTTCTGAGAGTTGAAGAACTAGTGAATTCCGTGAAGAGTCTTGGTGAGAAGTTTGAAGACATAGTTTTAGTACAAAAGATTTTAAGATCTTTGCTAGAGAGGTTCAACCCAAAGGTCTCTGCTACAGAAGAACTTAATGATCTAAAATCTCTTCCTTTTGATCAACTTCTAGGAACGCTGATTGCATATGAAATGAGGATAGGTAAAGATAAATACACCTCTAGAGAAGCATCATTTAAAGCAGATAAGAATGAGGATTCTGAGCCCGATGAAATTGAAGAAAAAATTGTGAGAAGACTAAAGAAAGGATCAGGCAAGTACCAAGGAAAATTTCCCTTCAAATGTTTTAGCTGTGGAAAGATAGGTCACTTTGCATCTAAGTGTCCACACAAGAAGTAGGATTAGAATCCTGAAGGTGAAAAGAAGTTCAAACCCAAGAGATTTGGTAAAAAGAAAAGTTTATGTGTAAACAATATTGGCGACTCCTCAGAAAACACATATAGTGACTCTTCCTATGAAGATAAGGGTAATTAATTTATGCTTATGGCCAAAGAGAATTATGATAATAAAAGCACATGAAGTGATGTTGACGATGAAGAAGCTGTGGTTGACTTGGAAGGAGAATTGATGAGTGCTCTAGAAGAAATTGCTAGACTCAGATCTAAGAAGAAAAAGCAAAAACAATTGATGATATAGTTTGAGAAAGACAATAAAG
>SNQJ01S0099743.1:0-30975 GCA_010110895.2 Picea sitchensis
CCAAATTATTCTTTGTGTATATTGTCATATTGGTATCCTTACTTCTAATCCAACTTCATGATAACACATGCTTAAAATATTTGGTTGATTAGTGCCTTGATTATTTGTAGGGGATATATATATTACAATATATTAGAATATTACCATATTACAATGTAATAGTAGTGCCATATTACAATGTAATATGGCATTACCATATTACATTGTAATATAGCATACAATATGGTATACAAGATTACAATGTAATATGGTAATACCATATTTCATGTAAATATATTTATTTTAAAACTTAAAGCCATCGTCGCAATATCGACGAAAGTTCGTCGAAAATGATTTTACTATTTTACCAAAATCGTCGCTATAGAGATGAAATTTCATCACAATTTGCCACGAATTTTCGTCGCACATACAACATCTGCGTCGTAAGTTTGGTTTTGATATATTTTTTTCGTCGATATTGCCACGGCTTTTCGTCGCAAGTTGCGACAGATTTGCGTTGCACATTCATCATCTATGTCGTAAGTTATAGGTTTGGCATAACTGTTCGTCGCAATTGCGACAAAGTTTCGTCATAATTTCCACATTTCTTCGTTGTTATTGTGGCGTAATTTCGTCGAAATTGCGACGATGCATAGGGTTAACCAATGTTGAAGGTGGTGACACGTGGAGCGCTTATTTTGTCGATGTTTCCACACACACCTGGATCGTGGATATAGCGACGAAATTATTCCGACGAAAAAAAATCTCGGCTGTCGTGGAAATTGCGACGGATATGTGTGGCAATATCAACGAAAAACCGTCGCAAATTTGGTAATATGTAGTAGTGTAAAATCAGTAAGCCTGTCAATTTCAACGACTTCAGACCCATTGATTTGTGAAATTTCTCCTACAAAGTCATATCCAAGATTATTGCCTCCCGAATCAAAGATACTCTAGCCAAATGTATCTCCATTGAACAATTCGGCTTCTTGAAGGATAGACTGATTTTTTATGCTGTAGGCATCACTCAAGAATGTCTCCACATGGAAAAGTTGAAAAAATTGAACTCGGTCATCCTAAAACTTGATTTAAAAAGAGCTTATGACAGTGTTAGTTGGCAATTCCTACATTTGTTGCTTGACCAGATTGGACTTGACAGGCATGTCATTAATTGGATTATGGGTTGCATTACCTTGGTCAACACGATAGTCCTGGTGAATGGAATTCCCACAGACTTCTTTCGCTACCACCGAGGTCTTCGTCAGGGTTTCCCTTTGTCACCCTTGGTTTTCTTACTTGTTATTGAAGCACTTAGAAGAATGATGAATCAAGCAGTGGAAACGGGAACCTTTAAAGGACTCAAAGTCACTATTGACACCTTTATCTCTCACTTACTATTCATTGATGATTTCCTCATCCTAGGCTCCAGGAACATTGATAACTAGAAAACTATCAAAACTATACTATCCAATTTCTGTGAGGCTATAAGATTGTCTATTAACCATCACAAATATGTTTTTATTGCACAGAATATCGAACCAAATCTAAGGAGTTTCCTTCTTTCAGAATTCAAAATTCAACTTGAAAGCCTTGATCATGGGATGAAGTACCTTGGATTTTCTCTGAAACCAAACAACTATAGAGTCAGTGAATGGACGTGGCTTATCAAGAAGATTGAAAATAAGATTGGGAATTGGACATATCATTGGCTCTCCTTGGGAGACAGACTCACTTTGGCAACTTCAGTTTTACAAAGCATCCTAGTTTATTGGCTTAGCCTGGTGAAAGCTCTGACTTGTGTGCTCCAGCACATTCAACATTAGATTAGTAGATTTATCTGGAAAGGGGGAAAAAAAGCCATTGGATATCACCTTACAAAATGGCAAAGTCTAGCAAAACCAAAATAGTATGGAGGGTGGGGCATTAAACACCTCACATGGTTTTCTCTTTCTCTTGCAGCCAAATCCTATTGGAGAGGTATTTTTGAAATCAACCTATGGAACACAATTATCATGAAGAAATATCTAAAAGGATTAGATGTCATCTCCTGGTTGTGTAAGGACGCCCACTCCACCCATAATTCTTCTATTATTTGGCAGAATCTGATGCTTTCACTGTCAATTATCAAACGTTGGTTGGCATGGGAAATTGGGATAGGGAAATGTACTATTATTGGGTGTGACCCCTTCATTGGTTGCTTGGATTACTATCAACTTTCCAATTCACTCCTTCAGAAATTAAATAGTCAATCCATTTATTCGTTAGCCCAAGCCACCGAGATCGACTCAACAGAAGCGTACCAACAATGGATGGACGCTAGACAACTGGGATTATGTGATACACACAACATGGAATGGGAAGAGTTCACTCAAAAGCTCAGAAGCAGTGGCATCTGATTAAGCAATGAAAAGGACAAACTCTCTTGGTCTTGGAACCGTTCAAACAATAAGGTCACGACCAGATTAGCATATCAGTGCATACTTTATACAAATAAACTGGCTGTAGAAAAGTGGTGGCATAAAGCAATCTGGATGGTAAAGATAACTGTCAAAATAATATGTTTCATGTGGCTTTGCATAGAGGACTGCATACTCACAGGTATCAATTACCAAAAAAGAGGTGGAATTGGCCCTTCGGTCTGCGCCTTATGCCTAAAAGCAGAAGAATCTGTCACACACCTATTTGTGGAATGTCAGACCACACAACTTATTTGGGCCAATATCCTCACTTCTTTGAGGATTGACAGTGATTGGAAGAGGGCCACCATTGAAGGAAATTTAAAACACTGGTTCCTCAAACTTCCTAACTTAAGACATATTCCTTTTTTGATTATGTGGGGCATTTGGAAATACAGAAATAAAATTCTCCTCTCCATTAAAGAACATCCACATAAAGAGGAAGCAGACAAATTAGAAGTATTATTGAACCCAATCTACTTCAATAACAACCCAATTAGCTTCTTTGATGGTGCAACAGTAGAAAATAAGTGCAACATAGGTATTTATTTAAAAATCACATCTAGACACATCATCCAAGCACATTTTGCTAGAGGAACAGGAAACAACATGAAAGCCGAGATGATGGGATTATGGGGAATCCTTCTACTTGCCACACACTCCTCTTTTAAAAAATTAATGGTGGCAGTCGATTCAAAGGTCACCATTGATTGGATAAATGACAAAGCCAATCTAGATCTTAACTATCTCAGCCACTGGAAGGAGAAGGTCAACACAATAAAGCAAGGTTTTGAAACCATAAACTTCATGCACATCCACAGACAGTTTAATAAAGTTACGGACATCTTATCCAAGAAAGCCCTCAATGATACTCTAGGGTGGTTATATTTCGAAGAGCTCGTCAATGGAATTATTGTTAGATCTGGGGAATTACACATTCTATAAGGTGGTTGTAACCAGAGAAAGCTATTGGGTTATAAAGTGTTCTAACCAAATAAAGTGACCATAGGATAGCACAGGTAAAAGATGTAGAAGGAGAATGTCTATTCCATTCATGGAATATACGACTATTATAAATTGAAAATTTCATTTGATTCTAATAAGAATAATAGTGAAAATGGTTTTTTCACATGAAAAAAAAAAAAAAAAGTAAATGTACATACGATAGTAAGTTTCTATGCTATTTTAAATGGGGGTTGTGTCGATTGAATAAAAAAACCCTAGGGCTAACAAGGGTATTATTGACCTTAAGACCTCCAACACGAATCTCGTTCTAATTCGTTGAAGGACGGAGTATATTGTATCATTTCTCACTATGCAGCCTTTGATAATTGACCAGAATTTGCCAGGTTCAGTTTAGGGCCTTTTTCTACATTTTTAACATAAAAGCCTTGAAAATAACTTTATAATATATAATATATGGTTAAAACAATGGAATGGAATACCTTTATAATATATTGTTAATGATAACATCTTAAATTGAGTTTCTTCATTATGTGAAAGATAAAAATTATTTCGACTTTCAGCTGCACGGTTGTAACTAAGTTGGAATACTTGGCGCAAAATGATAAATGGAGAAGGTAAACACGCTATGTCATTGCTTTATTGTTTCTTAAAATAGACTCTTCATCATGCTTGCATTTATGTATTTTAATCACATTCATTTTTGCTGGTGTAAGTAGGCTAAACTAGTAGTCTTTTTTCCTTTATCGAAATTTTGCATACAAAATTTCGGTTCATATGAAACTTTTATGAATTTTTTTTATCATCTAGGTTAGTTTAAAATAGGTAAAACCCATAATGATAAAGTTATTTTACGCATAAAACTTTGATCGTGCTAAATTCAATTACCTTTAAAATTTTAATCGAATTCAACCCATTTTTTAACCTAAAAATGAATAAATAAATAATTTTATCGTGCTAAACTTAGTTATCCCGAGATAACTTTATCATTTTAAATTCAGTTACGCCTAAATTTTTTATTGAATTCAACCCATTTTTAAACTTAAAATTGGATAATATGATTTATATTAATTCATATGTACTGAATTTCATTGTAATCCTAAAAATGGTCATCATTGTCATGGTGGTTTTGAAATCTCGGTGTGCACTCATAGCAATTTCCGTTAATAGTATAGATTTATTTAAAATTTTAAAATTTGAGTTTGAAATTTATAACTACACATGATTAACAAGTGGGAAAAAGTAGTAAAGTTGCTTACACCCATCTCTTCGTAATGTTGTAAGATAATAGTTCAAATAGGTGGAAGATTAAAGCCTATTCCAACCCTTATAGAGTATTTCTAGGTGGCTTTATTGTACATTGTAATATCATTGTTTTTCATTTGTTTTTTTAATGAATATGTTTAAGTAAAAATGCATGTTTCTATGTGCAAGTTGAACAAAATCTACTACATGAAAAAAAAAACACTTAAATACCAATAAACAAGCTAGATGTTAATTTATAAGTGTGAACAAGGGAAAATAAAAATATACATACTACTTAAAGAAATAGAGAAGCCACATAAGAAGAATGAAAAAAGACAAACCACCATGGTAATTTATTTCTATGAACAAAATATAACTTGACATCAACCAGTTGAATATTACTGACATTTGTTATGCGAAAGACAATTTTTATTATTTAGAGACAAAGTGCGACGATGAATGTATATATATTAAAAAAACACAGTGCAAGTATCCAAGGAAAAAAAGTATGCATCAACATAACTGAGTGCAGTAAAATAGCACAAACAATTGTCATCTACTGACTGAAATTCATAGAACTAAATTGATAACACAATATAGCTATTGACAAAAAAGTTGTAAAGCAGTTTGAATTCTTAGAGTTGAGTGTGAAAGAGGCTATTATTTTCAGGTGAAACAATGCTGCAATTCAATTTCAGTTACATAAAAAAAATGCAAGTAGGAGAAGCCTCCACATAAGTGTATTCTATATGTAAAATTGTCAAAATGAAACCAAGAACAAAACTTTAAAGAAAATCAAATTAGACAATTGAACTCAAAAAATATATACATTTTAGTGTAAAATCCAATTACATATAGGCTTCTCAGGGACTCTACATCCATACGTGAAATTTGAAAGCCCTTGAGGACGATTTGTGTGTAGATGAGGATGAATCGTGGAAATGTGGGACATGGGTTTTGCGTAGAAGGATCTCATTTATTTAAGTCACTAGTGGATTTTCAAAACCATGCATTGTTTGGAAGTAATAGAGGATTTTCTAATCTAGGTTTGCCCAGATTATTGTTGCGCCCGTTTTTCAAAGACACCAAATTTGTAATCAACAGTTATAGTTTTGGGGGATCTGGTTCCATCCTTCCTCATCAATTATCTATACAAATAAACCTCCAGATGGAATAGGAAGGGGATATATATCATTATGTAGAAAGATTTGAACATGGGGAACATCATACTCATCTTATGAACATGGCTTTGATTTAATGAGTTTAATTTCCAGAAATTCCAATACAAGATTGTCATTGAACCTATGACACAATGATATTTTCTTTTTTCCTTCTAAACTTACTCTAGCAGTGTAGTTCCAGTTAAGTAGGCCCCCCTAACCTAGTCTATGTTGCATTATATTTCTTAGTTGCCAATTAGTTGAGTTTCGATTTACTATCTAAAATTAGTTTCTTGCTCATATCATTGAATTTACCATTTTATTTCTTATGATGCAATATTAGTTTTGTATGATGTGAAACCATAATTATTTGAATGTCCAACTTTACTTGAATTGCACATAGATTGTTGCAAGAACATGTTGATTCATTTCCATAATTAAATATTGTAACCGATACCAAGAAATTGCAATTCAAACAGATCGTAGAAAATTGGAAACACCCTTGAATAACTCTGTATTTAATATTTTTCCCTCTCTTACTGCTTTTGGATTTTGTTTTTTATTTGTTAATGCAATAAACAGATCCATAAGTTAGTTGGTGTAGATATAAGTCTTCCTCTAGAGTAATAACATGAGAACTTTGTGCTAATGCAAGATCAAGATTCAATTCCGAACTAGGGATGATTTTAGGGGATAAATTTTTCTCATGGGTTAATTTTCCAAGGTTTTTCCCAAATAAAGATTCACTATTCTAAAAATGATTCGCCCAAATTCTATAGGATAAAATTATTTTACCTTAAAAATCACCAAAATTTTATACAAACTATATAAAATCCTTATAAATTTGAATGTTTTTACAAAAATATCGCCAAACATTATATAGTTGGCATATGAAGGATTAGTAAGATTTGCCAAGGTTTCTACATTTTAAAATAAATTTCCATTCTTAAAATCATCCATGTTCCGAACAACCCTGTAGTGTTATTTCCATTGGTCATTTGATTTCATTTGGTTTAAGCGTGTCAACGTTTGAAGTCCTGTTTTCTTTCATTTATTGGATGACGTAACAAAAATCTAAAAGCAAATGAAGATCCTATTGATAAAATCTAAGCCTGTCATAAATCTTAGACTAAGTATCAATTAGATCGGTGGGTTAATATAGGTTGCACAATTAAAATTCATTTCTTGTTAGTGTTTGATAATTTCTTGCTTGATTGCCATTGAATAAGGATAGTCATTGCTCCTTCTTCTCATTCCTTTCTATACTCACTTTGTTTTCAATTTAAGAAGACTAATTCATTTAAAGAGAGGCATTATACACAGTGTTTTAAAAACATAGAATAAAGTCTCTCTTCCTTCTCTTCATCCATTCAACCTTTATTAAGTATTTTCCATTTATTATTTCCATCCACCACCTCATATTCTTCTTGATTTATGTCTTACCATTCCTTCATTATGTTTTGTATTCACTTGATGAATGGTCTTGAGTTTAGCTCTGATTTTTTAGAGTGTGATTACATTGATTGTAAGTTAATTTGCATTGCTTTGATTTAATTTCCCACATCCATTACATGAATATCGTTGAATGATAAGACATATTAGTAAGCTACACATGTGAAGTTACATGAACATACACATATGAAAGATTGTAACTCTAAGCCATTATAGCACTTATTGTCTCGCATTCCAATGATATATATTGAACATTAGTTACTTGCAACTTGTTTTTCTTTGACTTGCTTGGTTTGTTTGGATTTTCACTAGCATAGCTCTTTAGTCTTGCATTTTCTGCGCTTGCACCTCTAAGTTTATGAGTTCCCGGTCTATAATTTAATGCCAATAAATTAGCATATAATTTTCCCGACATTTTTTTGTTGTTTCTGGGGAGGTGCTAAAGAGATTAGATCATAGGAAGGTAGGTTTCTTGTAAATTACACAACTTGGGGGAGGAGAAGTGGTAATACGCAAAGGTGCCCTTACTTCAAAATTTTTGAAGGGGTTCTAGCCTGTCGAATTCACTTTAGTGAGTTTCTCCAAAGCCTCGTTGTTTTCTTTTATGCAAGTTTGTTTTCTTTTCATTTGATTCATGAAAATAAGAGAAGACTAACTTGTGTGAACATATAACTTGGTGACAACAGGATCGTAGTAGCACGGTGGCGCTTCGAGTACATGATTAATTTCCTTTTCATTTCTTTAATATTTTTAATGTCTTTGGTGTTGTAAGAACCCTATACACTAATTCATGTGCAATACAAGGGTTACCAAACAACAAATAAGACTTCAAGAATGTCACTCCAAGAACTTTCTCAAATACTAGCAGCAACTGGAATCTCTACCTCTCAGGAAGAGAAAATCTTGACAACAGTCAAGAATATATTTTTCACTTTGAGAAGTGATAAAAGAGGAAGAATTCCATGAACAATAGCAAGAGGATACCAAAGAATCATGAACCGCATATGATGGAGAGCAGTCATTAGAACCCGAGATCAAGGAATTTCTAACCTACCTATCATCAGATCCTTTATGCATTCAAGAGATCAATCATTCGAAAGAATAATATATGCATTGCATGACAAAGGAGGACACATGAATCAGTGCTAATAAACAAGATAACTAGGAGGACATGCAAAGTTATGTTAATAAGCAAGTTAACCAAGAGCATCATGACTATAGTGAATGTTGATTTCAAACGACTATTAGATTGAAGCACCACTTTATTCTTTAGCAATTCCTGGCATCCTATCATATGAAGAAAATGGTATCACATGCTCTAGTATACATTAAAGAATATCTTTCAAACTTAAGTATGAATATGTTTGTAATCCCGTTATGCACATGGATACATTGGAAATACTCCTACACTTGAGCAAAGGGTTTCCTTTTTCAAGTAGAGTAGGATAATGTAATAAATAAATAAAATAGTAAAGAGAAAAATAAGCCTAGTTGTGAAAACCAGTTTACTGGTGCAACTGGACATGATTTTTGCTTGAAAACCAGACAAATGGCAGGAAATGTTCACAATAATTTCCATAAGTTTATGTTGTTTCAAATATTGTATTGTATTCTTCAAATCATTTTTGTTTTATACTTGCATTGACTGATATGGGATTCCTTAAGGCCCAGGTTCTAACAAATCTCAACCATTGACTCCAACGCATCATCTGGGATTGAGATTACAAATATGTTAAAGTACCTTGGGACTTACATACATCAATGGAAATCCCCCTCGTTGTTAATCATGGGAATTCATCAAGGTCTCTTGGTTGACAGATCTTGCAGGTGACTCAACATCAGCTCATCCATTCATACCTCGTAAGATGTACTACAGCATCTTGACACTCATTGGAAGTAATGGTGAGTTGTCTCGCATTTATTAACGACATTCCTAAATGGTCGATAATCTAATGATTTCTCTCTATGTTCGACTCCAATAAATTAATTCACATAGTTATAATTGTGTTAAGATGTGGGATTATGATGAAGACTATATGGTTTTATGGTATCAACAAAAGCTTGCAGCAGTTTGTTTTCTTTTAGTCGCATGTTCCAATAAAAGACTTCCACTCAATCTTAAATAATTTTCATGAGGACATGCAAACCCTTGGGTTTGGGGGAGATTTTCAGATCCCTTCTAGATCTTTAGATTCTTGTCAACATCTCTAGCATCTTCAGTTCATCTTATCCAATTTTTCCTTCCTTCAATAGGATTCAGTTCATTATATTTTAGTATATCATATTCAGTTCTCTCTCATACTTTAAACAACTCTCAACTTTGATATGCCTCATCTTCAGCGTGCATCCGATCCTGCATTCTACTCGGAAGAACATTAGAATTTAAAGCAAAGGTAACTTGAGGTAAAACAGATCCACTATAGGATTTAGTTCAACCTCTTTTAGTAGATCAGATTTAGTTCTCTCTCATACTTTTGAAGGCTCTGAGATTTAATATGCCTCATCTCATCATTCAGTCAACATGCATCAAATCCTTCATTTCATTCGGCAACACATCAGAATTCAAAGAAAAGTTAACTTGAGGTAAAACATGTATAAATCTCTTTAATTTACTAAGAATTTGGAAAACATGATGCATAACCACTCCATACTCCACTACACATCATCACCACTTAGAAAGTAATCATAATCAACCATCAATCCACCATCTACAATAAATTTTATACTTTGATTATAAGACCATTAAAAGAATAAAATAAAATATTTTCTGGTACACAAATACAAAGAAACACCCATAATGTCTTCTCCTTGTACATCATAAAACACTCCTAAGTTCATTATTTGAATGTTCTAAATAAGAGGATGAAGTCATTGTTGCCTATCCAAGAAAAGAACCACAATTAAATAATGGTCTTAAAATGAAAGAAAAATATAGACTATAAAAGTGTCCAAACTCATACAAGTATATTCATGCTGCCATTATCTCCATCATTTCACAAACCACTTCCTTTTCACTCATCCACTATCCCTCATAATATCCCTTTCTTGTTATTTATTTTCACGACAATTTTTGGTGCTCTATTTTGAAGGAAATCAAATTAAAATCCTTACATTGTGATCATATGATCAAAATTACTTGTGAAGCATGTTGCTCCACAAGAACCAACACCTACACAAAGAAACAATGTCATGTAACTCTATTTATGTGAAACAAAGTATACAATAAATAACAAAGGCCTCCTAAGTGAAAAAGGTTCATTACTCTGTTTGCATGAGGACATGCAAATACTTAGGTTTCGGGGAGTGTTGGGATCCTTTTTTGTCATATTTCTCTGCCCAATAAAGTTATTATTCTTAAATGTTTTCCTGTATTTTGTCAATAATACACACCATAAACCTTCATTACATACCTTAATTCACGATTAAACATACCTTGTAGTTAATACATCATTTCTCTATGTTTTTAGTGATTAAAGACGATTATATAATAGTTTTGTTGACAATGGTTCATATCAATAAATTTGTGTTTTTCAGTATTTTCATAAGCTACAAGTTTGGTTGGCAACACACATTTCATAACTCAATACCCAAGTATTCCTAGACCCTATTGCCAATCCAAGAATATATTTTCAAGGTCAAAGTGGCCTCTTCTCCAAGTGATCTTCAACATGCTCAATTTGCAATGATCTTTGTCAAACTTTAATTTTCTGCATACAAGCTTAGACATAGGCCATAATTTAGTTCAATGCAATTTAGTTCCTATACCACCAGTTCACTTCTTGTACCTAAAACCATCTATTGGAATACTTCGACCCCTCCAGCTAGGATTTGGCCATGTGGAGTTTGAATATATAAATGTCAGCATAGTGTGTTTCCTTTGGTTCACTCCCAAGTCACACGTGTAAGCCTCTACCTCATGGTCAAAGGTCGGGTCAAATTTAGCAGAAAATTCTAGATAGAAATCTTTGAACGTGATTTTTGGGTAGATGAGGATGAAGCATGGAAATATGAGACATGGGTGTTGTGGATAAGGATGTCATTTATCTAAATCGCAAGCGAATTTTTGAAATCATGCATGGTTTGGAAGTTACAAAGGATTTTCTAATTTGGGTTTGTCCAAATTTATTGTTGCGACCCATTTTTCAAAAAAGACAAATTTGTAATGCATAGTTATGGTTTTGGGGGATCTGGTTCTATCCTTCCTCATCAATTCTATGTATAAATAAACCTTAAGAGGGAATAGGAAGGGAATGTATATCATTATGTAGAGATATCTGAACATGGGGAACATCATACTGATCTTATGAACATGGCTTTCATTTACTAAGTTTACTTTTCAAAAATTCCAATACAAGATAGTCATTGAATATATGGTGTGTTGATATTTTTTGTTTCCTTCTAAACTTACTCTAGAAGCACAGTTCTAGTTAGGTAGCCCCCCCTAACTTGGTCTACATTGAATTATATTTATTAGATGCTAATTAGTTGAATTTTGATTTACTGTCTAGATTTAGTTTCATGTTCATATAATTTAATTTACCATTTTATTTCTTGTGATGCAATATTAGTTTTGTATCATGTGAAAACATAATTATTTGAATCTCCAACTTTACTTGAATTGCACATAGATTGTTGCAAGAACATGTTGGTTCATTTCCAGAATGAAAGATTGTAACTGGTGCCAAGAAATTGCAATTCGAACTGATCATACGAAATTGAAAACACCCTTGAATGACTATACATTTAATATTCTTCCCTCTCTTAGTGCTTTTGGATTTTCTTTATTATTTGTTAATGCAATGAACAAATCCATAAGTTAGTTGGTGCACAGATAATTCTTCCTCTGAAGTAATAACATGCGAACATTTGTGCTAATGCAAGATCATGATTCAATTATGAATAGTCTTGTAGTGTTATTTCCATTGGTGATTTGATTTCATTTGGTTTAAGCTTATCAATGTTGAAGCCCTATTTGATTTCATTTATTGAATGGCATAACAAAACTCTAAAATCAAATAAACATCCCATTGCTAAAATCTAAATCTATCATAAATCTTATACTAAGTATCAATTAGATCGATGGGTTAATATAGGTTGCACAATTAAAATTCATTTCCTGTGAGTGTTTGATAATTTCTTTCTAGATTTCCACTGAATAAGGACAAACATTGTTCCTTCTTCTCATTCCTTTCTATATTCACTTTGTTTTCTGTCTGACAAGATTGTTTCATTTAAAGAGAGGCATTATACAAAGCCTTTCAAAAATAGAGAATAAAGGCTCTCTTCCTTCTCTTCATCCATTCAACCTTTCTTCAGTATTAGCCATTTATTATTTCCATCCCCCACCTCATATTCTTCATGCTTTCCATCTTACCATTCCTTCATTGTATTTTGTGTTCACTTGATGAATGGTCTTGAGTTTAGATTTCAATTTTTAGATTGTGATTACATTGATTGTGAGTTAATTTACATTGCTTTGATTTAATTTCCCACATCTTCTACAGGAATATCATTGAAGGATTAAGACATATTAATAAATTACATTAATGAATCTACATGAACATACATACATGAAAGATTTTAACTCCGAGTCATTATAGCACTTATTGTCTCACATTCCAATGATATATTCTAAACATTATTTACTTGCAACTTGTTTTTGTTTGACTTGGTTGGTTTGTTTGTATTTTCACTGAAATAGAGATTTAGTGTTTCATTTATTGTGATTGCACCTCTAACTTTATGAGTCCTCAGTCGATAATTCAATGTCAATAAATTAACATATAATTTTCTTGACAAGCTACACGTCCAGATTGCCTCTGCCTTATTACTTCATCATCCATCCATGTCACTACGTCTAACTCTCTATGCCTTGAAATGGTTAGGTTTCACCCTCAACCATTATTTGCAAATAAAGAGAAACACCCATTCCCAAGTAATTTATTCATGCTGCAATTTTCATGTCTGCATAATCCTCCAAACCTAAGGCAAGTCCTCAACTCACCTTGTTTTGTCAAATCACCTCTCCGCAACTCAACATTTGTAATGAGTGTGGTCAACATGTCCACACTCTTTAAACGTCTCAGTGAACTATCCAAATTTATCTAAGTATAATACATCACCTCAAAGAACTTCCATTCCTTAGGCACATTTGAACCAATACTCCTGCCAACCTCAACCAATGACCCCACTGGATCTCTAAGTCATTGCACAATCATTCACACGTCACCAAGTTATGCTCTACCTCATCCAATGTCCCATACCAAGGGAAATCAAACACCACCAAAGTCACTTGGTCTGCGTTATTCCCATTCAGGTTGACTACCAACAATTCTTGGTCGACTTCTTTTCTGACTCCACCTATCTCCTAGAACAAAACTTTGTTGCACCTCCATAAGTGTCCGAATTTTGGCACTATCTCACAAATGTCAAGCCATCGCATGACCTAATAAACATAGCTAAGGCACCTATACAATCATGGTGCCTTATCCATCCTCCAAAACTCGACACATTCCTATCCTCACTACTCACTCTACTACAATAAGACTTCCAATGTGCCTCATCAAAGAGTAAGGAAACTCCTCAAGTCACCTCCATAGCTACACCTAAATCTACCTAAGTCCACCATAGGAATCGTCCAAGTAGGTCACCCCAATATCTCCACACATTCACCCAAGTCAAGGTGTTCCAAATGCTACATGACTTCTTTGAATCTGCACCACTTGAGCCACCCTCAAGTCTATCGGTTTTCATCGCGAAAACAAATTAAACTTGAACCACCAAGTCATTGGACTTTCTTTCAAATAACTCACTCCAACACTTAGGAAATGAAATAACTCAAAACCAATCATACCTTTCCAACTAAATTCTTGGTTGCACCCATGCTTCAAACCAATTGTCCTCGACCTTCAAATTCTCAAGCCACTACCCCTCTGCATGAACTCCCCTCAATCACCATCTATAGCTCCACATACCTGCATAGCACCTTCATTGTGATACAAGGTTGATTCCATATATCCACTTCAGGAACACATCTAATTCCCAAGCTTCATATGCAACCTTCCAAACTCATCTCCAATATCCTACCATCTCTAATCACCCAAGTGATTCAACTCATCGCAACGCAAATCTAATCAGCGTCGTAATCACTACTGTGATAAACCTTTGTGATCAGTTCTACAATCAGATCAGTGACAAGTCCTAATTTTTTTCGCCTTTCCCAAGTGGTTCATTTCACTAAAAACTCTGCGCCCGGTCTTCTCAAGGTTTTCGCACAGTTTTGGTACTTACATTTTTTGCAAATCAAACCAATCAAGACTATGCCCACACTATCTCTATGAAAGTTTAGTCCACCTTACCGAACCTTCACCAATCCTGTGCCCCAACACAACTATTTTGGCTGCAGTAGTGGTGAAGAGACAAATATACTCTGATACCATATGTCACATCCTCACAGGATTCCTACCCGAATCTTGCAATCATGCACCTCTTGAGGGCATATGACATTGTGACAGTTCTCACTTGGTTTCTTGACAACACCAAAGATACTTCATATGAATTACGCCTCTTTTTCCTAGAGCATACACATACTTTGTTCTAGGATATCAGTGAGTCACACTCCTACTATGGTGCAACTCACTTGTATACTTTCATTAACAACTTAACACTTAGTTATTTAAGCGTACATCCATGAACATGTAAAAAAAAGAGAACACTTTTGAAACAAACAAGATATGCACATGTATAGTGTGGGTGGAAAAAGACGTGCCTAACACTCGACTAAGTCTTTTTATTGCGAAACAATTACAATATGAGTACTAATGGTTCGGTTTACAACTTGGGTAGAGTCACATGACTCGCCTCACCTCACTAAGGCAATCATACACATATTTTTCACACCAAGATTCATTTGTTGCAACAACTTTTTCAACTCTCGGGGTGTGCCCCAAATATGCGCCCACCACAGACTCATTGTCTCTTCTATGTCACAAGACTTCACACAAACCTGTGATTTTTTCTCATAATGTGCCTCACCCAGACTTATGACAAGACTTCCCCAAACTCCAAAGTCACCCTGTCTGCTTAAAGACTTAATCCAAAGAAGGTTGCCCCAAATCTATCCACATAATAAGCTAAATGCATTGTAAGTCCTCCCATGTGGAGCAACTTGGCTACTTGAGGGAGCTCGCCCCTCCTAGTCCAAATCTGCCTCAGAAGATTTAGTGTTGATCTTTTTCTCTTCCACCCTTGTTCATTACCTTTTTGGTTGTGCGCCTTGTGCTCTTATATAGACTCCAAATGTCACCTTCGTGAACTGTTACATCCTTTGGGTGTGTTGTGCCCCTTTGTAGACCAACACTCCCAAATGAAACGATGATTCCCTTCGTGAACTGACACACCCATGATCCTGTGCATTCGTCAAGCTTCATGTCCCTTAGGAAGAGTGAATCCCAACCTTGGGTGCGCTCCTCATGCCAACATGCCCCAACCTCTTTGGTGCACCTAGTCTTGTGCATGTGTCTTGCCGAGCTGAATCATCTTCTAGCTCAATGCACCCCTTCTCTTGGTCGCTTCCACTCCATGCTTGGGAAAGCCCCTTGGTGTGTTTGCGCACCCAAGGTGCCCACTTTCCCAACTAGCGTGAATCTTGGGTGTTGGAGCAACCCCAAATTTTGTCTCCTTGAGGACTTGGGCAAGGTTACTCACATCCTTCTAGTTGAGGACACTACAGTGCTATTAATAACACCCCCTTTTTTGGGGGTTAAAATTACAACTTTATTGAAACCATTGCCTTCATGATTGATACTGTTGCAAGAAAAACCTTAAGATTCAAGCCCAAATAAAAAAGAGGTGCTACCGATAAACATCTTTTATTTTTCTATCTAAAAGCTACAAAATGTAGTACCATTGCAAACAAAATTATAGAAAAGGAAAAACACTAAAAAATAAAAAAAGGAAGATAAATAAAAACATAAGAAAAAACACAAATAAAGGGGAATGCCACAACTAGGGGATTTAAAAAATAAAAAATTATTTAAAAATGATAATAACACATAATTTTAAAATAAATTATATATATAAAGAGGGAGAATTTTAAACACAAATTTAAAATAAACATAGAAAAAATAATTTAAATAAATTAAATAAATTTAAAATGTAATAAACAAAATTTTGAAAAGAAATGAAGTTGTGTAGAGGGGGTGATTCCCAAAATCACTCCATCACTCCACCCCTTCCAATTCCTCCTTACCCACCCTCCCAACCCATCCCTACATGTGACCCTCTTATAGCTTGTCACTACCCCATGGATGAGTGATGGGTCTAGACCCACCTCTCATCCATTGGTCGGGGTAGTGCTATGGGAGAGGCTCGCCCATCCCATACAACCTAACTACCTCATGGATGAGTTGTGGGACGATGGGAACCCTTGTCCCCTCCACCCATCCCTACTCCCCCTCATCCAACACACCCTTTCCTATACTCCTCCCATAGAACACCATTGGCACATAAATGAGAAATGGGTAATGCATCCAATGGGTGGTGCGGTGTTATGGGAGGGGTGCCCCCCTCTGTAACAATTTCCGTATGTTGCGACTCCTTGCGAAGAAAAAAGTGCAATTTTTTTTTTGTTTTAAGGTAGGAAGGCAACAACGACAAGAGTGTAACCACACAACCTGACAACGAACTCCACGTGCTCAGATCAGGCAACATGAAACAACGAATCAACACTCTAGCACATTGAGCAACTGGGTGAAACATGCGTAATTAAAAAATAAATATACGACTACCCGCCCAACGCAAACACGACAACGCCTACAAGCTAAAGGACACATCGACAATCCGACACATCGGATTTGATGACCACTAATTAGAACCTTCCCAGTGAGCGAGAGACAATGTAACGTTAAAAAAAGTATCGCCATAAAAACAACGTTCATCAACCACATCGGGTGGCAAGCTATCCTAAGCCGAGGTATTGGGTGCGCTTCTTGATCCACGCGTGCAACGATCCAATCTCAAGAAACCATGTTGCCACAATGCGAAGGACGCACTAGGGACCCATGCACAACCGAAATAATTCCAACCCTTCGTCCCAACATAAAACCCAGCCTTGCAGCGACCTTACAAAAATACACTCCATAACTCAATAGTTCCTTAACTCATTCCTTGTTGGGAGAACCCTTAAGGCTACAATAAGGCGAAAATCCCAATCTTATAATCAACCATTAAGATTAACGTAAGGCAAAACTATTATAGGCGATCAACGCATTAAACATCTTTAACCACTGATCTAAAAGCAAAAGCGGTTGTTAATATAAACGAAGGGGTATAAACCTTGCTCAATAATATATCATCGATAACTAGTTATATCACCAATTACAACTGCAATTGTATCGCTATCTTATGAACTCGCAATTTAGTGATTTCGCTATTTAAAACTGAACCTATATCGCTATCTTTTATGAATATAGTTGTTGTCTTTAAATATAAAACTTAAAAAAGTGAAAGGATTGATGAACTATGGAAACGCTATCTAACACCGACATCTGTCTAACAATAACGTTTATGGGAAAACGCTACCGGATAGCCGGGTAAATCGCTGTCTATAAACTGCAAATCGCAGAGTAAATAAAACGTTGTCATTCATGTGATAAAGTAAATTCGCTACCTAAGTCCTAAAGTTACTGTATCCCTTACATAATAGCTGTCTTTAAAATATTAACAATGTGAAAATAAATTAGCACGAAATTACCATAAGCATCGTTGTCAACCACAGTAAACATACGGCTATGTAAATAATCAACAACAATATAAACGCTGTCATATACACGCGCTGTCATTTAAATAATTATAATAAATTCACAGTTCAATTAAATTCGCAGTCTAAACAATTGTAATATTCCGCAGTCTAACTAACCATTGATACATATTCCAGAGCTGTCGAGTATTAAAATGCAATCCAAATATAAGCTAAAAATGCAGCCTATATGGACGCTAAACGTAGTCAAAAAAGGGTTGAGAACGCAGTCTATTAAATAGCTGAGTAAAATTCTCCAGTCAAGGCATAAATGAAATTTAAAATAAAAACTAACCTCAGAATGCGATTTCAATATTATTACGCTCGCCTCTCCTATAAATTCGACTGTGACATTTTTCTTGGCATAATTGGCGACCAGAAAATTTGATCGACAACTCAATGCAATCCATGCAATGATGTTTTTCCAACCAAATTTATTCAGATTTGAACAAATCATCACCACGTGCCGTGGACGGCACATCATCAAGTCTATGCGTTCAATTTCTTCCTCACAGTTCCAACGGTCTACGATGATCTCCGAGCAATATATCGTCTTCTCAAACCCTTGTGGATAGACATACACAAATCCATTCATTCACTCAAATGGAGAACTTATGGAATCATCTAGATGAATGGATTATCGTTCACATAATCGATGAATTTGTTTGGCCTGGTTTCTTTTCTTCACGGGAAACTTATCTATAGTATCTGTCTGCCATTTATCCAAACTTAACCTAGTAAGTAAGCCTCTATTACCAAAATCGAAGACAAAGTTTCACAAGGAACCAACAATCGATTTCCATTCAGATATGTTTCTTTAAAAATTCAGATACGTTTCTTTAAAAATTTAGATACGAAAATTCAGATACATTTCTTTAAAAATTGAAAGCGTGAAGAAGGAAAACCAAATGTGTATTGAAAAATAGTCTTCATCATTTATGCAACCAAAAGATTGGTGTAACAACGTAGTCCCTTGCAGGTTTGATTGACGTCTACGAGGCATCCACTTTAGCCGTGCAGATAGAAGGCTCCTTCAGGATTATTTTCTAGCAATAACTATTGAATTTACAGGGTAAAAATTCATAGTTAAGGTGTGTTGAATCGCAGAGTGAAAATTCGCAATCAATATTACAGAAATAATCAATAATGGAGTCGTTGTCAAGAACCATCAATTCTATTTAAACGCAGAGTTGTAATGTACCGCAGATATACCCGAATCAACGTAGATACATTACTATCAATCTCTGCGCGGTTTGCAAAACTAAAAACGCATACATCAAGATAACGCAGTCTATTTATGAACCGGATCTAAACCGCAGTCAGAAAATATGGCTAAAATACAAGACAGAGTAAATCGTTGTCTAAACTCCATGGCTGAGTTAATTAAGATAAAGCTGTGTAAAGATATGTTTCCTGTCTAAATGCTAACAACACGATATTATCATCGTTGTCCTTGATTATGCATAGTACAGGTAATAAAAGTTGTTGTCTAAAACAGTTTCGTTGTCAGTAAGGATAATTAGGGAAATCGCTAGCATATAGAGACGATCCATAAAAAAACAAACTCGCTACCATAGATGAAAAAGATGCTTACAAATCATTATAATTTCGATGTACTAACGCAAGGATCGGTGTCCATAAAAAGGTAAAATCACAGGATCATTTTACAGGTAAAAATCGTGGTAAAAGAAAAGGGGAAATTGCAGAGTCATTTGCCACTAAATTGTGATAAATCGCAGACAATAAAAATGCTCGGTACACACAACACACACAAAAAAAAAACGCAGGCAGTAAAAACGCCCAGTACACACCGCAATGCGCCACCATTTTGACACGGTAATTCGCTATTGTTCAAGAGTAAAAATGTGCATTCGTTCAAGGTAAGTTTTCTCTTTAATTCAAGGAATATCTTTACCATCCTTCCAATGGAAAAACACAGTCCAGATCTTAAATCAAATGCTGACATTCAAGTGGAAATAAAATAAAATAAAAACGCAGTCCAAATATAATAAGAAACATGGTCATTAAAATCCCAGAGAGTGAAGATGAACAATACACAGAGTTATTCATTCGCAAGAAGGCGCAAGACAATCACTCAACCAGGAACAACCAACGCAGAGCTAAGAAGGGGTAGACAGCTGGCAAAACTATCCTTCAGTCATCATCCACGCACAGAAAGCAGGGCATTAAAATCTATAGGTCGCTATGTACCGAAGTGACGACCGTCGATTCAGCTCCTGGCCAACTGATTAGGCGTGGACTAATGATCTAGGGATAAGGACCAAGAATAAAGCACAATCTCATAATAATCAATAAAACAAAACAAAACAGTCATAGCAATCAGGGATCGGTGGCCAAGGAGATCAAATCGATGCAGCGAGCGTAAAGATATGATGATTTTAAGTTCTCGATTAAAATGCTAAGTAAAACACTTTTCTTTACACAATAAAAGTACAAAAATGAAAGCGCAAGATCAATAGTAATCTACTATGCAAAATAAAAGCATGTGTACCGTAACCCAAGGTGACAACTTCGAGTCGTTGTCCTACATGCTCCATGCAGCTCTCGCTTGTCGATCGATGTGACTTCACCGGTACCTCCCATCCAACGCTAAGGGTACTCATCTTCCCCCTTAGCCCCTCAAGACGAAAAGGGGCCACACACTCTAAACCCAAGAACAACTTGCAACCAGCTTGCCTTGAAAGGTCGAGCTACCACTCGTACCCGAGCTGGGTATCCCAAATCCCACAAGATAAGTCAGTCAAGTCAAAAATTTTGCAGCTTAACGTTATGCATAAAATAAAAGATCCATACTCCTCCTCCTCCCTCCTTTATATAGAGTTTCTAAGTGATTTTTTTCTCAAATTCCTATTTAATTTAATTTTCAATAATTTAATTCAGAAAAAAACGCTCCCGTACACATGTCACCCATCCCTTTAGTTGCGCTAGAAATTAATTTCGTTAATTATTTAATTACCCCTATTTCCCTCACCCACCTAAAAGCATTCCTAAAATCGCTCCTAGGTGTCCCCATATTCCTTACACATTTTAATGACTTACACCCTTACTAAATTCCTAGTTGAGTTCAATTTAGAAAGTTCTTTAAAGGCAAGATTCCTTACTAAGTTAGTCATTCTGATTTTTCCTTATGTTTCTCTTTTTCTTTATGTTTCCCCTTTTTCCCTTAGTTTCCTAATTCTTTTAAGTTTCCCTTTTTTCCCTTTTTATCTAAAACTCAAATTAGCAAGTGTACAAAATTACCTTTTTCCCCTTTTTCTTTTTAATTAACAAATTTTAATTAGCATATGTAACAAAACAATCATTTCCCTTTTTTAAAAAATTAATCCCCCAAAGTAATTTGATTTTTATAAATCAATTGAATTTCTTACCCCCTTCTCGTCACATCTTTAATGATTATTATTATTATTTTACCACAAGTATCACTTAGACCTAGATTTTATTTTCCTAGGCTGGGCGACATTTTATTAGGGAAATTGTTTTGAAATCCTTTTTATCACATTATTCGTTCTAAGGACATCTAGGTTTATTCACTTATTAGTTAAACAACGCTACGTTCCATTCAGGATGCACTAGGTTCTCCGAGGGTGCCACTCACCACATTTTGTTTCCCTTGCATGACGTGCCCTTCAGGACGCACTACGTGCTCCAAGGGTGCCACTCGCCTCTTTCCATTTTTCTTGTGCGACATGCCCTTCAGGATGCACTACGTGCTCCAAGGGTGCCACTCGCCTCTTGACTAACTTGGTAGACATAAAAAAGCACTGGAGTATATACTCCACCAAGTGATCTTGTGGGAGACTAAGGGCCTCTAAGTAATAAGGCCCCTTCCTTATTGTGCGCCCCTTAGAATCATTGTGAGCGACTGTCGCAGTCTACCCTCACAACATTGTGGGTCTTCTCGAACTAGGTAATCGTTAACCTACATTTCAAGCCACGACGAGAGTGCTAGTAGGATATGGGAGGGATGTTGTCCACACCTCTCCCTCAACGTCTCTGGTAGTCATGCGTGACCCCTCTACTCCACATGTGAGTCTGGTCGACAAGCTATCGTCAGCCTGCATCATCAACAAATCATGTCAGAAATAAAATCCATAATCATAACATTTAATCAGATTCACATATGTCATATATACAACAATCAAACCCCAATAGTCCACTCCCTGACTCGATCCAAAGTCCAAGGGTTTCATCGATGCCTCTACATCCTCAAGGTCCAAAATCCTACACACTTAGGAGAACCGAGTCAATAGCACATGTCTATGTCAATACAAAAAAATAACATGTCATCATATCCATAATAACTCATAATCATAATCAAACGCCCTATAGTATAATAATCCGGATCACTTGAAAGCAAGTTTCTTAAAAGAATAAGTTCGCTCAGTGCGTGCAAGAGCGGGATGTTACATACACCCCCTCTTGGTCTAAACTTCATCTCGAAGTTTCATAGTATATAATTGCTGAAATAATGTGTATCACAGTGTCATAAGTCTATCTATCAAACAAAAATGGAAATTGCTGGTGCATATCATATGTGTCCTCTGAGGTCGTCGAGTGCAGACTATAGTTGTCCCACTAAACCTTGACCTGATCTACTGTTCGATGCCATAGTTTTCAAATGCGATGATCCAGGATGAGGATCGGCGCAGCCATGAGTGCCCCCTCGTCTGATACCTGCAGGGTACTCATGTCAATAACATGTGTAGGATCACCAATATAATGTCTCAAAACAGATACGTGAAAAACATCGAGCATACACCTCAAAGAATTAGGAAAGTCTAGTCGATAGGCCATGGGTCCCTTCCTCTCCACAATATCGAATGGTCCAACGAACTTAGGAGAGAGTTTAGTTCCCTTTCCAAACTTGATCGAACTCTTATGTGATTTTACCCGCAAGAAGACTCGATCACCAACTTCGTAACTACAGTCGACACGATGTGCATTGACATAACTCTTTTGTCAATCTTGTGCTTCCTTGATTCTTTCTATTATTGTTTTCATTTGATATTCCATTTCTTGGATCATTTCTGGTCCCACCAGGACCCTATCCTCAAGCCTATCCCAACTCAAAGGCATTTGACATGATGGCCCGTAAAGAAACTCGAAAGGCGCCATCTTAATGGTGCTTTGGTAACTGTCGTTATATGTGAATTCCACCAGTGGCAAGAATTCTTTCCAACACTTATGTTGGTCCATCACGTACATGCGCAACATGTCTTCCAATATTTGGTTTGTTCGTTCGGTCTACCTGTTAGTCTCTGGGTGATACGCAGTACTAAAGTTAAGTTGGGTTCCCAAGGCCTCTTCGAAACTAGTCCAAATCATCCAGTAAACACTGATCCTCGATCGGATATAATACTCTTAGGCACACCATGCAGCCTCACAATCTCACTAATAAAAACTCTAGCTATGTTAGGTGTCTGATATGTCGTATGCATTGGAATAAAATGCGCACTCTTCGTCAGAGTGTCGACTACCAAAAAAACCGAGTCGTGTCTCCTTGCCGTCAGTGGCAATCGAAAAATAAATAACCTCCCATTTTGATTCCGAAATAACATGAGGCTGAAGTAATCCTGTTGGATTTCTATGTTTAGCCTTCAACTGCTGACATTCTAGACATCTGGCCACATAGCTGACTATATCTACCTTCATTCCCTTCCAGAATAATAAGGGTTTAGAATCTTTTCACGTAGATTTGTCTGAAGAGGAAACACCAAAAAGATGTGTGGTCTCTGGCTCAATGCATCGGCCACTCGGTTCACTGTTCCCTTTACGTAAATAATCTCTAAATCGTACTCGCTAAGAAATTCTGACCAACGTCATTGTCGTGCGTTCAGGTTGCTTTGCGTAAAGATGTGTTGTAGTCCACAATGGTCCATTTTTTTAGTTCAAATTTTTGTCCAATAAGGTAGTGTCTCCAAATTATCAAGGCATAAACAATGGCCAACAACTCCAAATCGTGCGTCACATAGTTCTCCTCATGCCTTCTCAATTTCCTCGAGATGTAAGTGATCACTCTACCATCTTGCATCAAGACTCTGCCTAAGCCCTCCTTGGATGCATCCGTGCATACCAAGAAGTTCACATCCACATCAGGGGCATTTAGTATTGGTGTTGTTGTCAATAGCTCCTTAAGCCTCTGAAATCCCTCTGCGCATTTCTCGGTCCAAACAAACTTCTTGTTCTTCTTCTGCAATTCCGTGCTCGGATTTGCTATCTTCGAAAATCCCTCGATGAATCGTCGATAGTATCTCGCTAAACCCATGAAGCTATGAACTTCCAGGACATTCGTCGATGCAGGCCATTCCATAATAGCCTTGACCTTTGCTAGATCCACAGTGATACCTTTGCCGGAAATGATGTGTCCTAAGTAGTGAATCTTCGACTGTTAAAAAGAGCATTTAGACAATTTCCCAAACAATTTGTTCTCTCGCAGACACTGTAGTACCAAGCACAAGTGCTCGTCATGCTCCTCCATCGTCTGAGATTAAATCAAGATATCGTCAATGAATACTTGGAAAAACTTGTCCAAGTACTCTCGAAACACCCCATTCATCAAACTCATAAATACCCCTGGGGCGTTTGTCAGTCCAAATGGTAAAACAATAAACTCGTAATGCCCAAACCTTGTCTAAAGGAGGTCTTAGGGACGTCATCCTCCTTGATCCGCAACTAGTGATACCCTAATCTCAAGTCGATCTTTGAAAACACCTTCTCACCCTTCATCTGATCAAACAAATCATGAATCCTTGGCAACAGATATTGATTATCGATCGTTTCTTTGTTCAATTGATGATAGTAAATGCAGAGTCTCCATCACCCATCCTTCTTTCGTATGAAAATAATATGCGCACCCCACGGTGACACACTTGAACATATAAGTCCTAGGTCTCGAAACTCCTTCAGTTTCATTCTCAACTCTTGTAACTCCGGGGTCAACATATGATAAGGCATTCTCACTATTGGTTTAGTCCCCGGTTTTAGGTCTATGGTAAATTCCAATTCCCTCTCCAGCGACATCCTAGGTAACTCCTTTGGGAAGACATTCAAAAACTCTCCCACCACCGGAAGTTGTTCTATACCTTCCGCTACTTCCTTTTCGTCTAACGCAAGGATCGCATAAAGCTTACACCCCTTGCGCATGCTCTTCCATAGCTGCAAGGAAGAGATGAACCTCAGGGAAACTCCCTGGTTCTGACCTAGAATCACGTGTCTCTACCCCTCATCATTGACCAAGCTCAACCACTTCATCTTACAGTTGAGTATCGCCTCATGAGATTCCAACTAGTACATACCGATCATGACATCATAAGATCCTAAGATCGTGACGTACAGGTTGGCCCTGGTGACAAACTCTCCCAGGTTAAAGGTATAGCCTGCAACCTTCCCTCCAACCTTCTATTTGGCTCCCAAAGCCATCTCTACAAAGTTAATCTCATCATGTTCGACTTCCTTTACCTTAATCCTTTTTAGCGCTGCACCAGAAATCAAACTCTCGGTAGCACTGGGATATATCAAAATACTAAGGGTCTGGTCAGTGACAGTACCTGACATCTCGAGCACAATCGATTGGTGCTCTACCTGGCGGTTATTCACTGCTGCATGAATCCGATGGGCCTTGCCCAAATCTCCCACGGTAGTGGGTCCGGTTGATCCAGAGGCTCTAGTCTTCTCCACTGGGAAGTTGCAATGGTAGTGTGGCTCCCCACAAGTCCAACACTCCTTCTTCAGTCCAGTACTCCTGGTACCAGAAGTAGAAGCTGACGGCCCACCGGCCTGGAATCCTGGTATGTTCTGCTAAACAGGCCTAAACTGTTGTTGATGCGGTCGAAGCTACTACTGATGTTGTGGTCCCCGGTAAGGAGTCCACTACTGAGGTGTTGGTCACTTAGGTGTAGTGAAAGTGGATCCTCTCTGGAAGCCACGATATCCTAGCGTATGTCTGGCTGGTGTCTGATGTTGCTACGCACTAGATGACACCTTCCCTACTGGTCTCGCTGGAGTCCTTCTCTGACCCTCACTAATAAGCTCCTCCTCTGCTATGAGGGTCTTCTGGACAACATCATGCAAGGTCCAAGGCATCAAAATCATAACCTTTTCACGTATGCTGACATTAAGGCCAAAGAAGAACCTGTTGACCTTAAGTTTCTCAGTATTAAGGTGCAGAGCATACCGAAGCAACTCCATAAAACAAGCCTCATACTCGGGCATCGTACGACAGCCTTGTCGCAAGGCGTTGAACTCGTTGAGATGACGCTCAATGAATTCCTTTGATAGGTACCTCTCTCTCAGAACCATTCCTTGAATAGTTCCCATGACACGTCGTTGATGACCATGTTCAAATGTGGCAGTAGTGTCTTCCGCCATAGAAGAGCGCTCCCCTTTAGTTGAAAGACCGCCAAGCAGACCTTCATAATGGAGGTCATAATCGTGAAGTGTGAAGCACACCAACTTGCTCTACAACCATGCCTCGACGACACAGCCATCCGTGACACTCGTGGACTCTAGAGCTCAACTCTCTGAATTCTCGGTGGATGCTAATGGTACTGGTTAGTGCGCGTTGTGGACCCTCAGGGGTACAGGTGCTCTAGCATCATCTTAGTACATATGGTGGATCAAGGCCCTTTGACATTCCCTGGAAGGGCCTTGTCAGACCATTATCATCCCTTACCACAATCGAATCCATCCCAAGGACTTGTTCTTCCCCTTGGGGGTTCGACTCTGAGGGTGAGGGAACTTCTGGAGGCGTCGCACCTCCTTCCATGACACCACACTGCGAATCCCTTAGGGGTCCTCTAAATGCGGTCACCGCATGGACACGTTGAGGTTTTAAATAACGTAGGGATAAAAAATCACGGGTTTACTGCAGTGGAAAGCTCGACGATCCGCAATCGTAGGGTCAAACCCGCTCTGATACCATATGTAACGACTCTCGTACGTTGCGACTCCTTGCGAAGAAAAAAATGTTTTTTTTTTTGTTTTAAGGTAGGAAGGCAATGATGACAACAATTTAACCACACAACCTGACTACGAACTCCACATGCTCAGATCAGGCAATAGGCAATGATGAATCAACACTCTCGCACATCGAGCAACTGGGTGAAACATGCATAAATAAAAAAGAAAGATGTGACTACCCGCCTGATACAAACACAACAAATCCTATAAGCTAAAGGACACATCCAAAATCCGACACATAGGATTCGATGACCACTAATTAGAACCTTCTCGACGAGTGAGAGACAATGCAAAGTTACAACACGTACCGCCATAAAAACAATGGTCATCAACCACATTGGGTGGTGCGCTATCCTAAGTCGCAGTATCGGGTGCGCTTCTTGATCCATGCGTGCAATGATCCAAACTCAAGAAACCATGTTGCCATAGTGTGAAGGATGCACTAGGGACCCATGCGCAACCGAAATAATTCCAACCCTTCGTCCCAACATAAAACCCAGCCTTGCAGCAACCTTACAAAAATACACTCCATAACTCAATAGTTCCTTAACTCGTTCCTTGTTGGGAGAACCCTTAAGGCTACGATAAGGCGATAATCCCAATCTTATAATCAACCATTAAGATTAACGTAAGGCAAAACTATTATAGGCAATCAACGTATTAAACATCTTTAACCAGTGATCTAAAAGCAAAAGCGGTGGTTAATCTAAACGAAGGGGTATAAACCTTGCTCAATAATATATCATCGATAACTAGTTATATCGCCAATTACAACTGCAAATGTATCGCTATCTTATGAACTCGTAATTTAGTGAATTCTCTATTATGAACAAATTTGATCATTTTTAACATCTCATCCTACCAATAAGTGAGGGCATACATTACAAGTCCTAGGAACACCTTGTAGTCCTTAATTATTTTGGGTTCTTGTCACAAGTTATGGAATGTAGAAAATTTATATTCATAATAATTTTCATACAAGAACTACTATCGCCCACAGGGGTGTAGACCGATTGGCAAGTGCCATGTAAATGGAAGGAAATATGTAAAGGAGGTCTCAGGTTCGATTCTCACCCCGATTTACGTGTGCTCCATGCTTACGGGCTATGTGGCGCACCTGGGGTTATAGTGGTAGCGGACGGGTATCGACCACGTGTCACGTAAGTATGAGAACCGTGAGTTGTCGATTCCCCCAATATAAAAAAAAATAAAAAATACAAGAACTTCTATCTATGTGACCCAATGGGTTATTTTAATTGGTTCAAATAAACTATTTCAACATGGAGTTCATTGTCAGGCCTCAAGTTTTAGTCTGATCAAGGTTCAAGGGTGAGTGCAAGAAGTTCACGTCTGAAAAAGTGGCAAGGGAATGAGTAAGAACACACACTCGCAAGAACGCGTGTGGATTCTTAGGAATGCACACATGTTCCTATACTTATAGGCTTGGATATGGCTGAAAATCCACGCGGATTGCCACGTAGGTTTAGTGGCAGGAACGCATGTACATTTTTAGGAACCCGAGCATGGTCTTAAGAATGCGTGTGCAGTCCTAAGAACACGTGCACGTTATTCTTGATAAAATTATTTAAAGGGCCCGAGCACAATTTGTGCCCATTGTGCACAAATAGTGTCTCGCGTTTCTCTTATTGGGAAAATATAGTGGAGCTAGAGAGGAGGAAGAAAGGGAGGATCTTGCCACCGTGTCGAGGTATTTTACATTTTTCTTAATTTTAATCCAATTTATCATTTTGCTCCCAATCATCTAAATTAAAAAAAAAATAAAAAAATTGTATTTTAAATAAAAAAGGAACCTAATTTACATGTCATGGATTTTAAATTGCAGCATATATAATACAATGGAACCCCAAGACAATTTAAACTAGTCAGAAGAAAAGCAAGAAGATCAAAACCCCAACCCACCACCACCACACAATGTAAACACCAAAATTGATGAGGGGTTGGTTATATTAAGAACCCTTGAGGAACAATTAAGGGAGACTAGAGAGCCTTATAGAGTCTCCTTGGCCACTTCTGTGGACATCATTGTGAAATCCATTTAAATTTTCCAAGGGAAATTGACCTCTATTTCTGATTATGGGACAAGAATGTATGAGTACTATAGCATTGGTTTGGACAGAAACCAAGTCAAATAATTGGGCATTTCAAAACAACAAATATTGTCTATTTTTAGGGATCCTATAAATGGATAATAACTACCATTGACTAGGAAACACATCTCCATTTACTGGTGCATCCATCCCTAGATTAGTCAAAACTGGATGGATAGGTGGTATATGGTTTTTGATAAACCTCTTTGCAATAACAGGGAGATGCCCTTTTATTTTATGAGGAAATTATGGGTTGAGTTTATTATGGGTAAGGATTTCAACTACTTTGACATTGGTGACTTCCAGGGGGTGGGTCGAGGGTCTTCATAGGACCGAGAGCATGTCAGGTGTGACCCCGTGTTAGGTCCCCATCCCCCCAAGTGAAGGCCTATCCCCCTACCCAACATCCTCCTATTGCATAGAAATTTCAATAGGTACAACTAGCCATCTCATCATTGACTCATAGCCTAATGCAACATAGTATCTTTGTTGCCCTGTCTCGGCAGGAGGTGTCTTCTAGTGATATTGATAGAGGGGTTGGAGTGTCAACATGCACACGAGAGTATAGTTAAGAGAGGGTACATGGACATAGAAACTGTGCATGTGAACCTCACACATGATCAAGCTACGAGGACACATGTTATGGGCATATAGAGCCCAGTGGATAGCATAGATTCATAGAGGAGGTTAGTATCTTAACCCTCTCTATGTTCTTCATCGTTATATATATTTTTTTTATTTTTTTTATTAATACAAATATTTGATTGTATGTTTTTTTGCAGTTGTTGTGTCCCAACAATAGACCCTATTCACCTATGGATGCATTAGTTCCTAGCCCCACAACGGATGCATCATTAGAGGCAACATGTTCATTGGGTGCACCGTACACACAAATACATATCACATTTTATAGATTCAACATAGTCATGTCTTTATTTTATGAAATTATCAATTTTTTTATATGTTCTCAAGTTTCTACAAGATTTGGCACTAGGAGATGTCGGGGAATGTCCATCTGGGGTGGACAAGTCACCAGCGTCACAGGTATCATGTGTAAAGTTAAATATCATATAATTCTCAAATTGTTTGTGTTTATGTTTTCAAATTTTACTATTTGGTACTAATAGTTCAATTTTATTCATATGTATGCAGACCATTGATATATTTGCTAGGTATAGTAGTATTGCACCGTTTGGGCACCTGGGCGTTGCTTCTGGGTTACCTTTCTCTAGGCCTATGGTGTTTGAATCACTTATACATCCTGTGAGGGTCCATCATAGCCCACCTATTTTCCACCCACCCCCACCACCACTTTCGTCCCCATCGACAAAGACTTCCATAGTAGAGGTTGTCTCGGAGCAGGTTGTACAACCTAGTGCTCCCTCTACCAACAAATCTCCATCAATCCATGATATATTTACAGTGAGATAATGCATTGATAATAATTTTTTATGTTTCATGAATTTGTTTTTACACATATTTGTTTAATTTTCTTGACTTGATCCTTTTAAATGATGCAAAGTATAATTGCAAAGAGATTGGGGTCGCAGAGGAGGGTAACACCCTCATGATTGATAGTTTCATATGTGGTAAGTTGTCTTAGGTTAAATTACAAATTATCATTTTGTATGTCTATTAATTCATTGATGAAAAAAAACTTATAACATTATTTATTCTTTGTGTAGTATCTAGAGCATCGAAGCATGGCCAAGCCTAGAACCTCTCGAGGTGCATCCTCAAGCAAGAGAACAAATATAGATTTCTAGGATTCTCTTGAGGGTGGTGCGGGTGGAAATGGTAAATGATTGACCAACTACTAACATTTTGTATCTAGA
>SNQJ01S0099743.1:34776-45205 GCA_010110895.2 Picea sitchensis
GTGTGAGTGAGTAATACAATATATCATTTTGTGTGATAATCATGTAGACTCTAATTTCTGTTTGCCCTCACTAAATCGCCCTGGGTTAAACTCATTTGCGTCATTTCCCCATAAAGCTGGATCATTGTGCGTTCCAAGGATTGGAAGCATAAGTTGGGTGTGTGCAGGAACTGAAAGCCTTCCAAGCTTCACTGCCTTTACCGCTTGACGTAGCACAGCCACTGCTGGTGGATAAAGTCTCAGGGTCTCATTTATAATCATTCCCACCTGCAAATGTTACACAGATTTTCTATGATTTACCTACTGCTCTGTGAAGCAATTCCGTTAAGATAATAAACTGAAATCTCTACTTTTTCACCCATCTAGAGATTCTACATTTCATTGTCCTAATTTAACCCATATGAAAATAATAATAGTCTATTGGAACTTACTGAGAGATGAAAGGTTTTTCAGAAGCAGCCATTACAATCTTAAGGTGATTTAAGCTATCTGCATCTGGATAAACATCTTTTCCAAATACTTCCAACACCTCTTTGCGTCCTCGTTCTTGCCAGTCTTGATTCATTCCCAGCAATATTATAGCCCATGTCAGCAGGGTTGATGTACTTTGATGTCCCGCAAGGTAAATAGTCTTGCATTCAGCAACGATTTCCTCTTTCGTCATGCGTACATCTTGCAGGTTGCCCCCCACCTGTTGCTTTTTGCTGGACATCATTTGACCTAGAAGATCATTACCATAGCTGCCTGACTTTTCTATGGCGACACTCCTTTCCCTGCCTTCAATGACCTGCATCACACCTCTTCTGATCTCTTTCTTTAATTTCCAAAGTCGCCTGTTCTTTCTCGTAGGCACAAATCTGTTAAGGAGGCCACTCTCACGAGTTACAGATATTAAAAAAATTCTAAATCATGGTACATTGTAAGGTATGTTGAAGACAAAGAACACACCCTATTTAAATTCCAAGAACAATATTCAGAAAAAGTCATACTAGCCAATGCAACATAACATGTCCTCGAAAGTAAAACTCATGCTAATCAAGAACCAAAATGACAGAAGAACTTTATTAAACAAACATGACACTGTAAAGCTCTTATAGGGAGTTGATATTGAAAAGAAATGATATATAAATGTATCACTAAATCCCATATCCCTGGGACAAACAAATCTTCAAAAGTTTTCAGGTCATTGTGAACTAGAAAAATTAGGAAAAAACTTGTGTATATTCAAAATGATTATATCCAAGTACCTTTTATTTTATTCCATTATTACATATGTAATATATATAACAACATATTTTATATATAATATATATAATAAAAATTGCCAAAAAAAAACTTGTATACATTCAAAATGATTATATCTAAGTACTTTTTACTTTATTCCATTGAGAATGAAAGATTAAGATACCATTAAAACTTGAAATTCTCACCTGAAGCCTGGAATATAAAAGCTATAAAGTAATTCGGCTGTAAGAACCATTTGTTGGTACTGCAGATTGAAGATGTGCTTTCCCTCTGTATAATTGCTGCTAAATGTTGTGCGAGCAATAACATCTGCTGTAAGTTTGCGGAACTCGTCGAAAACATCAACTTCCTTTGCACCAGACAACACCAATTTGCTCCATTCCTTCAACATAGTGGTAGTACAATTCACAAATGTTGGAACCATATCATGTTACGATAAAACAAGTTAATCCTACCCATTTTTGGAAACATGGCAACTAATTTTCCATGAGTTCATATGCACATGCATGCAGTGATATTAGGAATATGTATGCATGCACTCTTTTGTGAACAGATTGTGTAATTGGTGGATCTAATTATAATCAGTTAATCTAACTGTTTGAGAGATGCTATTTATCTGAGTAGTGTGCAATGTGTGAGCAAGACACAATACTGTGGAGTACAATGTGTTTGTGAGGAGAGGATGGTTGTATGCATGTGTTGGCTATTGTAATTCTCCCTTGAATTATAAGAATACCTACTTTGAGTTTTCACATAAATCACTCTGTCAATTGTGTGATTGCTACTGTGTTGTGTTTGGTTTGATGTTCTCAATTTTATACTCTATTTATGCTTCAGCTGCCCAACACCCATAAATCAACCATTTCCTAAGCATAACAAACTATACAAATCATTCCTACCCATAGAGTACAACTTTCTCGATGTAACCATAAATCAACCATTTCCTAAGCATAGCAAACTGTACAAGTCATTCCTACCCTTAGAGTACAACTTTCTTGATGTATGTGAGGATATGAACACGTGGAACCATGTTCAAAGTATGCATATGAGAAGACATAGTGGGGACTGTTGTGTTGTGCTGGGCTTAGCCATTGTTAGCCCTTCCCATTGACAAGGGAAGGTTATCCCTTATCTTGCATTGTCCAGTGCGGACCAGAACAATGTGAACAGTTGAGTCAATGATAGTTATGAAGGCTGAGTTAGAAAACTTATACAAGACTTGTTCGAAGAAGAGTACCAAAAGATCAAGTTTCATTTGAACTAGCAATTTGATGCAAGAGGAGCAAGCTTACTTTTATTAAACACCTGATCTTAGGAAAGTAGCTGGACCAATATGTAGAGAAATTCCATGCTTTTACCTTCAAATGATCCAGATGAAAATCATGAGCAATGATTCTTCTATGTTGGGCCCATTTCTCGCCTTTTAAGCCCACAAGTCCATGTCTAAGCACCTAGTCAGAAAATGGATCCAAAGGAGGTGATTCAGAAAATGGATCCAAAGGAGGTGATTCATAATGACCAAGCTTGTTGGACAGTATCTCCTTGATAAGCTCAGGGTTGCGAACATTCATCCTGGCATTTGGACCATACCAGTAAACAATATCCTTACCTATATGTCACATACAATCTATTACTAATTAAAGAATAACCAAAAGATCACGATCACTGAATGCATAGAAATTGTGAAAAGCATAAGGGTAAGAGATTGTTAAAACTCTAATCATAAATTAGTTGGTTTAGTTGGTTTACCTAACTGTTATACAGTTACATGACAGTTATGGTCTTCTTGTATTATATATGCACGTCTATTTACATGATTATTTGAAGCATTGATGAATACAAAGTATGCCTTTTCTGCCAGTGTTTATTTATCTTTGTTCATCATGATTTCTTGATTGCTTCAGTTCTTTATATTATGTTTCTGCTATTTTCTTCATTATGAATCTAACAGTGGTATCAAAGCATGTAGATGATTTTAGAGGACTGTTGGTTTATCAGAACACTTATTTCCTTGAGGGCTGATAATCTTGATATCCATGGTAGTTTTTTCAATGGAGGTGAAGCTTAATGAGAGTGTGCACCAAATGAGCAAAATACCAGTGCTGCAAATTACATCTGATGGCCTTGAACATTCATGTGATTGAGTGGGAGAACGAAACCAACGATTAGATAGAGGCTTTACAATATGATCAATGTTTTATGTGAAGGTTGTGAAAGAGCTAAGATGTGAGAAGCCGAACCGTGGAGAAGCATGAAGATGTGAAGAATCCCGGAGTGAGATGTGGTCGAACCGTGGAGAACCGTGGAATGAAGCATTGATCTTATCCTGTCAAAGGAAGCCACGAGAAAGAACGCTCTATGGAGAGATTAAGAACTTGAAGCATCAAAGGTTTGAGAAACCTAATTGAGGTAAATCGTTTGCAATTCATATTGATGACTGTATGAATTGAAGTTCTATGTAGAAAGAACATTGTTGTTGAAGGAGAAAGAACCCTACCTGCAACATAGAACATGACCTTCAATTGCGGCCTTGGTAAAAGAAGCAAGAGAACCACTGCCAATCGGTCACTCAATCATATTGCTCGGCGATCTGATATTTATTGGCACATGTAGCGATAAAGAGAATGAGTAAAGGGCCTGCTTGTAAGTTAACAGAGAATGCACGCCAACGTAACCCTGCTCACTGTTGAAGAACATCACGCGATAAGTCATCGCGAAGATCTCCATTGCCTCTTAAATTGATTATTTAAATGGAGGAGGAGTTATGCCATTTAGCAATTGAATAATATTGTTGTTAATTCAATTGATGCAGGTTGATTTATCACTGTGGATGTGAGCTACGACATCTGTGTTTGTTTTTTTTTATATTATGTGTTAGGATTTTATCTTGTTGGAATATATAATTCCTACTTATCTAATATGCTTGCTAATGTATTGAGAGTAGAGCTAATCTCTACATGAGTTGTGTGATCCTATTCTTAAGAGGTTGTTAGAGAGTTGGATTGGTGAGATTCTAGTTTGGTGTGTGGTTGAGATATTCTCTCAACCTCTCCAGTTATCTTTAGAATAAGTTAGATTTAATAACAACCTGTACACTCTATATAATAGAGTCCATTGTATTGATATTGTAAGTAATAGAATATTTGTTCATATCACTCTACTCTTCCATTTTATCATGGTATAAGAGCTTTGTACTTAGCTTCAGATGGCGATAAAGAAACAGTTGGTTGTTTCTTACTGCTCCACGACACGACTCCTATACCTATGTTGAATGCATATCATGAAGTTGATTTTATGTCATCAGGATTTCCGGCCCAATCTGAATCAGAGTAACCTGTTAACTCAACATCATAGTCATTAGTATATATAACACCAAAATTAACAATTCCTTTCAGATATCGAAGAACTTTTTTCGCAGCTTTCCAATGACTATCTAAAGGCTTAGCCATGAACTGACTAAGGATGCTGATTGAGTATGCAATGTCTAGCCTTGTAGTGGTGAGGTAGTTTAGACTTCCAACCAACTGACGATATAAAGTACCATCTGCCTCTTTAGATCCATCTTCATTGTACAACTTTGCATTCTGTTCTAAGGGAGTTGACATAGCTTTACATTCACTCATGTTGAACCTTTTAAGAATTTCTTTTGTGTACTTACTTTGAGTGATCAATGTTTTTTTAGACTCTCTCCAAACCTCAAGTCCTAGACAGTAATGCAATTCACCGAGGTCTTTCATTTCAAACTCTTGAGATAAATGATTTTTAATCTCTTCAATTAACTTACATGCACTCCCTGTAATAATGAGATCATCCACATATAAAGATATTAAAGCAACATTTCCTTCTTCATCTTTCTTAACATATAGATTAGGATCATTCTTTCTTTTCACAAACCCATTCTGATAAAAGAAAGTATCTATCTTTACATACCATGATCTCGGTGCCTGTTTCAAACCATATAATGCTTTCTTTAACCTGCAGACTAGATGCTCTTGCCCCTACTTGACAAACCCTTCAGGTTGAACCAAATAAACCTCTTCTTTTAAATCACCATTCAGAAAATCATATTTGACATCTAACTGATGTAACTTCCAATTATGTTTTGTAGCTAATTCAATCAATACTCTAATTGTATTCAATTTAGTTACTGGTGAAAAAGTATCTTCATAATCAATTCCCTCCTTTTGTGAATATCCTTTTGCAACTAATCTTGCCTTATATTTTTCAATGCTACCATCTGCTTTAAATTTAGATTTATACAACCATTTGCTTCCAATAGGGACTTTGTTTTCAGGCAGCTCAACTAATTCCCATGTTTGATTTTTCATAAGAGAATCATATTCATCATTCATAGCATTTCTCCATACTTCATGTTCTTTAGCTTGATCATAGTTTACAGGTTCTACAACATTCATGATATGAGACATCAATGCATAGTCTCTATACCTTATAGGTGGCTGAGTTTTTCATGATGACCTTCTTGGTCCTTCACTGCTTTCATCTCGTCTTCTACTATGTGGTGACTCTTCTCCACTTGATGTATCCTGACTGCTTGAAGTGTCCATACTGCTTTCATTTCGTTCTTGAACCTGTACCTGTACCTGTTCTTGTTCCTATTTAACCATTGCATCTATTTTGACATGTTTATCACTATCATTATGCCAAGCATCTGCATCATTCAGTGTATCAACTTTATCTGCATTCTCATGAAACATCACATCTCTACTTGCAAACAATTTATGTGAACTGGGATCAAACAATTTGTATGTTTTTTTATCAGTACAATACCCAATAAAAACACACTTGATTGACTTTGCATCAAGTTTCATTCTCTCATCCTTTGGAATATGTCCAAAGGTAGTGGATCCAAATACTCTTAAATGACTGACATCAGGTTTATAATCATAAAGAATCTCAAAAGGAGTTTGGAAATCTAATTTCTTAGTTGGACTACGATTCTTTAAATAAACAACAGTGTTAATGGCTTCTGTCCAAAAACCATTAGAAATGTTTTTACCTTGAAGCATACTGCGAGCACACTCCACCAGTGTTCTGTTCCACCTCTCAGCAACACCATTTTGCTGAGGTGTATGAGGTACTGTAAATTGTTGTTGGATCCCATGAAATTTACAATAACTTTTAAATGCACCTGATGTATATTCACCACCCTGATCAGATATGAGAACTTTAATACATTTTCCTGTTTGTTTTTCAGTCAAAGTTCTGAATTCTTTGAATTACTCAAATAGATCACTTTTACTCCTTATGAAATAGACCCATGTATATCTAGATCTATCATAAAAAAAAATAAGAAAGTAGGAAGCACCACCAAGTGACCTAGTTTGCATAGGTCTGCATACATCAGTATGAATTAATTCAAGAATGTTTGTTTGTCTTTTCTCTGTATGAACATGAAACTCCTCTCTATGTTGTTTACCTAGTGCACACACTTCACATGAAAACTGATCATTCTTCATAGTAGGAAGACCTTCTACCATGGTTTTTTGTTGTAACAACATCAAATCATTGTAATTTAGGTGTCCATGCCTGTGGTGCCATAGCTCTTCTGTTGACATTGATGTGGATGTCAATGCAACATGACGCTTTATTGTCACATCCAATTTATACAATCCTCCAACCCTAGTACCTGTGGAAACAACCCTGTAGTGATTCTGGACATCTTTCACAACACACCGCAACTTACCAAATTCCACTTTTAGATTATTATCAGTGATAGTTGAAACGAATATAAAATTCTTTTTAATACCAGGAACATACAACACATTATGAATCTATCTCAATTGTCCATTAGGTAAGTTCACACTTATTACTCCATAGCCTTGGACCTTATGTGATCTGTTATCTCCTAGATAAATGTGTGTGCCATCAGTTTTCTCATAATATTCATCATACCATTCTTTATTACAAGTCATATGAGCTGATGCACTAGAATCTATGAACCAAGCAGTCTCATCATCGATTTCAGCAGACAATGCAGCTTCAGAAATAAACAATTTAAGATTTTTAAATCCATTATTAACTGAAGTGTTCCGTAACCATTTTAGTGCCATATTCGATGGCTTGTTTAGTGTGAAATGTGTCTTTTGGATGAAAAATGACAGCATCAAACGACCATCTACTGCAGCCTCCATTTGCTCGCAGCAAACCTAATATGGTTTAACTCTGCAGAACTGCATAAATCAACGTGAAGGGACCTGTCTAAGGCATTTGACTCATGGACACATGGTAAAGATTCTACTCACCATGTATGCATAAATGAAACCCTAAGAAAATAGGTGAAATCGGTTGTAAAAATATGCATTGAGATTTTCTTACGGGAGGCTTATAAAGTTATTTAATTTATTATATCATGATTTGAGAGTACCATTATTTGTATGATTAACAATGTTAATCAAAGTGATAAGGATTTGATAAAGTTTTTTTTTTTAAAGGAGTTATAGGAAGACTTTGATTTAAGGAGTTATAAGGTTTTGTTATTTATTTGAAGACTTTTTGTAAAGATGTTATACGAAGTTTTTTGGAAGTTATAATGAAGTTATAAGGTGGATGTAAACGTGTTATAAGGGGTCCAACAAATTGCATTTGAAAAATTGTATTTGGTGTTATTTGTAGACCCACCCAAAATTGAATAAGGGGGTCTATCTTAGGATCTTTGTGTGCATCTAAGTCATTGGTTATCCTGTAGTTTCTCTTGGCATTGAATTTTCTCTTGGCATACACATCAGATACAGAACATCTATCACCCATATTCTGCATAATGGAAAAAATTGAAGAAATATTTACAATATTGCCCACATTAATTAACTCAACTACGGAATCTACAATTGTAATAAACAAGTGCACCCTCAGTAGAATGATTACTTGTTTACAAGTAACACACAAGAAGATTGATATGTTCAAACTTCAAAACAAAATGTTATCTAATGAGTTAAATCTCCTTCGACGCCAACAATGTGATTTCAACAAACAAAATGACATCAAGGATGAAAATAATGAAGATGCTCAATTGACTAGTGATGACACTCATAAACATCAAGATGAGTTGGATGAAGTCCCTAAGTCAAAAAAAGTTGTGGATAAATGTATTGTTCGACCATGGGAAGAATTACGATTTAAATGAAATCGATATGGACTAGGATATGTAAAGGATGCTAACGACATTTTTCATATTCCTAATTATTGCAAACCTGTTTTCTTTGTGAGTGGAGGTTTTTTTAATGATGATACGACGACAGAGCTTGAGGATAATGGTAAGGAACATGTACAGGATATTGTTGATGAAGATGTTGTTACAGATATTCTAGATCATGATAATAAGTCAGATAAAGAACCCATACAATGAAAAAACTGTCATTGGTTTGGCCATGATAAGTCAAACTGTTTTGATCTTCACCCATGCAGATTTTGTGGGAAGACAAATCACCCCTCAGTAAGGTGTCAAAAGTGCAAGCAGAAAAAAATTCATTTTGAATGGTTAGGGAATTGGCGTTGACGTTTGGAAGCCAATTTATTGGAGCAGTCTTATCGCCGGATTTATACACAAGTATAGTCGTACTTGATTGGAGATATTTCTACAGTTGATGGACATGAATTTTTTTCAAGATTTGATGATTTAGGGTATGATCGGGGCCTAGTTGATGTAGTCTTCTGAGTTGAAGATTGAGTCTTTAGACTCCGCCGGAAGACAGTTTGATGTGATGGATCTCTTCTTGGCCATACTTGCGAATGATGGTCAAGGGAATTGGAACCACTTGTCCCTGACAGGGGGGAAATCTAGTTGAGTCAGGTTCCAAGTTTTATTTTGAGTCAGGTTCCAAGTTTGATTTATAGCCTGTGAACAGATGATCAAGTATGCAACCTAGTTCTTGGTATGCAGTCTTGTTCCTAAACATATTGTTGTTGATATGGTTTGTGGTCAGCTTAAAACCACCAATTGAGCAGAAGACATGAAGTTCTTCTTGTTACATTTTCAGATTTTTGAGCCTTGAGGTCTTGTTATTTTATGGTCAACTTAAAACCATGCCATTTAGTAGAAGACATCAACTTCTGCTAGAGATTCGGTTTGTGGTCACCCTTAAACCACCAATTTAGTAGAATACATCAACTTCTGCTATTTTTTTCAGAGTTTAGAGAGCATATTCAACCAACCCTCTGAATATTCGCTTGACACATTGTCGATTGTCAAGTAGTGGCATTTTTTTAGGCAAGAACGAACTTATGATTAAGGGGGGATGTTAAAACTCTAATCATAAGTTAGTTAGTTTAGTTGGTTTACCTAACTGTTATACAGTTACATGACAGTTATGGTCTTCTTGTATTATATATGTACGTCTATGTACATGATTACTTGAAGCATTGATGAATACAGAGTATGCCTTTTCTGCCAGTGTTTATTTATCTCTGTTCATCGTGATTTCTTGATTGCTTTAGTTCTTTATATTATGTTTCTGTTGTTTTCTTCATTATGAATCTAACAGAGATTACCATAGGTTTTTTTCCACTCATCATAATGAGGAAGAACTTGCGAGACTATGTCATGTGACCGAGGCATGGGTGTGGACTTTGCATGAGCCATCATCTGTCCAATTTCATGAGCATTTCCATAGAGCAGCCTGTATGGAGGTCCTATGATTCCTTGGGATTCAAAGAATCTCTTTAGTTGCACAGGTTTCCACCATATGACCGCTGCAACTCTCAGAAAAAAACTTGCAGAACAAACACAGAAAGTTGTCTGAACCCAAAAAGGCCACGCCATATTGTGTAATGTTCCTAACTTGGCTAGTCTAAGAAACGTTGCTAATGTGTGTGTAGGATCAAAGGTTTACAACATATAAATGATCATACAAATAATAAACGCGACAAAGGACTGCAAAGTTTGTATTATGATATCTCTGTGGATTACAAAATGGTCGAATGCGGTTGAATAACTAACAATACTTGACTAGATAAACATACAAAGGATCTTATTCGGAATATAAATAAGCAACTGTGGCTGAATAAAATAACAACACTCGGCTAGATCAAAAGACAAAAGGATCTTAGCCGGAATACAAAGAAGCAACTAAAAGATAATACCCAGAATATGGGAGCATTGCGGAATCAATGAAGAATGATGGAAGACCCGGATGATCTTCCCGGTGACTAGGGTGTGTCTTTCAACACT
>SNQJ01S0099745.1:0-11765 GCA_010110895.2 Picea sitchensis
AGTCTAGGCAAGTGGGTTCTACAAACCTCTCCCCTTCTGATGGGTCTAATGGTGCGATGACCCTATAATCTCCTGACTCAAATTTCATTTTCTGGGTCTTCAAGTTGATTATGGCCTGGTTGTAAAACGCCCAATCCAGACCAAGCAACGTTGGATAAGGTGTTGTGTCGTCCACTATTTCAATGACTTCAAAATCATCTTTAGTGTGCACTCCATCTAGGCCTATTGTCACTCCTTTCAATATACCTATTAGTAGGACTTTATGTTGGTTTGTCAGTTTCAATTGAACATGTGAATAGCTTAATGTGGGCTCTCCCATGCATTGCCATGGCTTCTTTGGTAATACATTAAATTTAGATCCTAGATCCAGTATGATGTCTCACATGTTGAAATATCTGATGTTGGCACTCAGTTTGAACTCCCCACTGGTTCTTCTCCTTGTATGTAGGCGATTGACAGTTTTTGGTTCTAGTTTTTCTTCCGTCTTGAATCTTGATGCTACATTTTTCTAGTATGTTTTGCAATATTTTCACAAATGATGGATCACTTAATACTTTTACACATGATTGCAAAAATCCTTTGATTATACTTACTTGTACCTTGAGTTGCATTTCGTTGGTATGATCCAATAATGGAGTCATCTCGTACTCTGGTGATTCCCTTTTTTGTTGTGCAGTTGAAGTTGACGCTATGTCTTCCTTCTGAAATTATTATCTGGCTTCTTTAAATATCTTCTTCTCGTTCTATGCGTCAAACTGTTTCCTTGGTTTGACGTTCTTCTTTACCCACTGGTTTTGTACTAGCTCTTGTCGAGCTGTGTCATTTCCTGTTTTATCTCCTCCATGAGTAACTATATTGATGTCTTGTCCTTCATCCCTTGCTTCGACTAAAATCCATTGGACATTCTGGTTGTTCTGGTTCCTCTTTTCTTGGATCTTTACTAATAGTGTCAGACACTCCTCTGTATCATGGTCTGATGCATGACATTACATACAAATTGCCGGTGGAAGCGAACATTCCCTTGCATAATGTCCCGGTTGTTGACAATTATGACATACCACTGGCCCTATACCTCATCCGAAACCTCCTCTTGCTCGTCCTCCACCTCTGTAGCCTGCTCTATCTCCTCTTGGCGCATTGTACTGAGGTGCCTGATTATACTGTGTGGTATTGTACTAAGGTTGTTCCGTGTTGTACTATGGTTGCACGTTATTACATGGTTGTTGCGCAGTGTTATACTGTTGTTGTGCAATGTTGTATGGAGATGGAACTTGATTAAACTGTGGTGTGGCTTTCCCAGTCATCATTTCTGCCTGCACTCTATATGCATATGACGTCCTTTCTCACATCAACTCCATAGTTATACAATCTTTGTCATCATGGCCCACTGATGATCCAGGTGGATATCGGTGGCCATCCACCTTTTCTAGCTGGCTCAAAACATCTTTCTCACAATTTTGCTAATTTACTATTTTTAGCAGTTTTTCAGGTCCTGAACTTCCGGAGCCGTTTTGAGGGCCTAAACGACGTTTTTTGAGGTATGTTGCGGTCACAAAATTTCACCATGAAACTTTGTACAACTGTTGTAGTCCTCAGATAGATCTTTCCAATGGGCTATCATATGCTAAAATGAAGATCGTATGCAAAAGTTACGACCTCGGGAAGTTGATGTACTGACTTACCCAAATGGGGCCCACATGACTTTTGGCGCTTCATCTCCTAGGGTTAGGTTTTTGGATGTTTAGGGTTTTTGAAACTCCTGTTTATTGTAAAAATGCCTTGAGAGCCTAATTGTAATCATCTTCTTTTGAATGAGCGTAGCTATCACATCTCTTCTCATAGATAAACCACCACCATTCCAACAAGCTTCTTTTTCGTTGCATTTTATAGTTTCAACTTATTTCCTTATTGAATAGAAAACCAATTTTACTGTATCTATGTTATTGTGTGTTAAGAATACGGTAATAATCTGTAGTCGTTTCATTCTGCTCATAAAATCTGGATCAATGGTATCAGAGCGGTCTTCTCCTTGTCGTCTTAATGCATGTCCCCAACGAGGTAAGAGTACAAAGAGTTAGGTCTCAAGCTTGCTTCTCTTGAGGACAAAATCTCTCACACACCCAAGTGACCTCTCATGGAAGGAGAAAAGAAAGATGACGGGACATGAGATCCTTTCAAACTGTTGATTGAGGAAGCCCTCACACAACATAGGAACGAGATGATGGATAATTTCGCGCAAATCCTTCAGCAACTACCAACAGGCGACGCATCTTCTTCAAGTAGAGGCATCGCCCCCTTCAAGGTACAAATAAACTTCGATATTCCTGTATTTGAAGGTCAGATAGACGCAAATGTTGTAGACAAGTGGTTGAATCTACTAGAAGGGTATTTTTTTGTCCATAACTTTTTGAATAGAGAAAATATTACTTTTGCGCTTCTTAAAGCCGTTCCCCATGTCAAATATTGGTGGGAAACTTTTTGTGAGCAAAAGGAAACAGAGGAATCCTCATTATTTACAGTCACGGCCACTTAGGAATCCTTCAGGGATGCTATTAAGAAACAATACTACCCTGTCGGAAGTTATGACGACTTGTATACCAAAGACCAAGCAATGTCGGATTTCACAAATATTTCCATACCTTGTGCACCAAGCTGGGTATCAAAGATTCAGAGCGACATTTGGTGCTCAAGTATCTCGGTGCTCTGCATAGAAACATCCAGACTGAAATCTGCATAGAAACATCCAGACCGAAATGTAATTTCTGAAAATCTCATCCTTGGGCGCGGCCTACCGATATGCCGTCAAAATTGAGTAGAAATTCAAACAAAAGACGCGACAATTTGGGCTGGGGAACCCCTCACAACAAAATCCAGGAAAGGGTGGCCCCAACCTATAGAACAAAGGACAGAGAAAAGATGGACAGTATCAGGACAACCAGTCCAAGCCGCAAGCAAAGAAGGACACTGGAAAGACAAAGAAAGATATCGGGAAGTGGTGCGACTTCCATAAGAGCCCTTGGCATAACACTGCTGACTGCCACTCAAAGTAGACACTGGTGGCCGGAGTGAAAGCCTCTAAATCAGATGTGGGTTCTGACTCTGAGTCAGAACCAGAAAGGGGAAGACGGATCATTGACACGGAACCTAGTGCCACCATTGCTACCACCAAGCTCAAGCATGGTGAACCAGATGAGCCAGAAGAAGGAGAGCACCTCATCCATTCATAGATGTGGGTAAAAGGCACCCCGTTGCACTTCATCGTTGATAGTGGTAGCCAGAAGAACCTCATCTCAGTAGAGGTCGTCAAGCGGCTGGCCCTGTCGACAATGCCGCACCCACAACCCTACACCATTGGATGGCTCCACCAAGGAAGCAATCTCTGTGTTAGCCAACAGTGTCAATTGTTGTACGACATCAAGCCCTTCAAAGACAAGGTATTGTATGATGTTTCTCCTCTCGAAGTTTGTGATGTTCTTTTGGGCCAACCTTATTTATGGAAACGTCATGATTTATATGAGTCTAGGCCTCGTAGTGTTATTATTACTTTGAACAGGAAATTGTATAGGATACCTGAGGCTGTCCCACCTAGTGCTATTTTCTTGATCTCTGCTAAGAAATGCAGGAAGGTCATCTCTCAGACGGGGAAGTTTGTCTTCTTCGTGATTCGCTCTCAGAATGAGAGAAAAATCATATAGGGTCTCTGCGGCTGGCCTCTCCACACAGCAGAAGCAAGTAGATAAGGTTGTGGAAGAATACTCGAATATCTTCTCCTCACCTATCGATGTACCTCTACACTGCCAGGTCAAGCACCCCATCGATCTGACCCCTGGCGCACCGTTGCCCAATGGGCCAGTCTATCACCGCTCTCTGTTAGAGAATAAGGAGATCAAGCGATAGATCCAAGAATTTCTCCACAAGGGGCACATCCGTCGGGCCAGCTCATCACCTTGCGGGAGCCCAATCGTGCTGGTACAAAAGAAAGATGGAACCTGGTGAATTTGCATTGATTATCGGGCTCTGAATAAAATCACAATTAGAAACCGGTACCCGATTCCCTGAATCAACGACCTCCTTGATCATCTCATGGGGGCCAAATACTTCAGTAAGATTGATCTGAAGTCTGGCTACCATTAGGTCCTGATAGAACATACTGATGTATGGAAGACCGCCTTCAAGTCAAAGGAAGGCCTTTTTGAATGGTTGGTCATGCCCTTTGGTCTGACAAATGCTCCAGCCACTTTCATGAGGATGATGGACGATATCCTACAACCATTCACCAATACTTTTGTAGTGGTGTATATGGATGACATTCTCATTTACAACAAGACTTGGGCTGAACACTTGCAGCATATTCAACAGGTTCTGCACACCCTGCGACAACACAAGTTATACGCCAACTTGGAAAAATGCTCCTTCGGCATGGACAGGGTCCATTACCTAGGCTACATCATTGAACAACATGGCGTACATGTGGATCCAACCAAGATACAAGTCATCCATGACTGGCCAGCCCCAACCACACTCACTGAGCTTCAGAGCTTCTTGGGCCTTGCCAATTTCTACTGCAGGTTTGTATTGGGATTCTCCCATATTGCATGGGCCCTCAGCCAAATAACCAGGGGTGGTGGTAAGGCCAAATTTGCATGGGGCTGGTCCCAACAACAAGTGTTCGATGATTTGAAGCAGTGCTTGTGCTCAACCCCATTACTTTCACTACCAGAACTGCAACAACCCTTTGAGATTGAGACTGGTGCTTCAGACTATGTTGTGGGTGTCGTTCTCACGCAACACGACCACCCCGTGGCCTATCATAGTACAACACTATCAAATGTTGTCCGTAAGTACCCTACTTATGAAAAATAAATGTACTCCATTGTGAAAGCCTGTCGCCAGTGGAGACATTACATTCTTGGGAGGGAAACAATCATCCACACTAATCATAAGCCACTGCAGTTCATGCAGACACAAGGAAAATTGCAAAATGACTGCCATCAAAAGTGGTCCACATACTTGCAGCAATTCCACCTCAACATCAAGTATACAACAAGAAGCACCAATTGCATTGCTGATTGCCTCAGCAGACCACCAATCACGACACTCACCATAGTGCTAGACTCCTGTGACCATGAGACCTCTGGATGGCCCCAACTCTATGAGACAGACCCAGACTTTGCCACCACCTACCAAATTTTGGGTGCAAAGACAGTTGTCGATAATTTCCATCTTCAGGATGGGTTGTTGTGTCGATTAGGCCATAAATGTGTTCCATCAAGTGAGCGAGCGAAGCTGATTTGGGAATCTGACTACAGCCGGGTGGTAGGACACTTTGGTGTCGAAAAGACAGTGGCAATGCTACAAAAACATTTCTACTGGCCGAAACTTCGACAGGAGGTCAACAAGTATATCAGGTCTTGCACTACCTGCGCTATTGCCAAACCAACCACTAAGAAATAGGGCATGTACACCCCTCTTCCTACTCCTGACAGGCCATGGGAATCCATCACAATTGACTACATGTCGGGCCTCCCATCCACCAAGCGGGGAAATGACTGTGTTTTTGTGGTTGTTGATCGCTTTTCTAAGATGGTGATTTTGGTTGCTTGCAAGAAGAGTATCACAGCAGAAGCCACTGCCAAGATCTTCTTTGAACGGGTCTGGGTACATTTTGGAATCCCACAAACCATTGTCTCAGATCAGGACGGTCGATTTATCAGCACATTCTGGTCAAGCATGGTCACTGCTGGACACAAAGCTCACCAAATCCACAACCTTCCACCCCCAGACAGGTGGCCAAACCGAGGTCATAAATTGAATGATCGTGCATATCCTGTGCATGTATAATTCCAAGCACCCTCGCACATGGGATGAGATTCTTCCCTATGTCTAGCATAGCTACAATCGAGCCCTGCATAGCTCAACTGACCACAACCCCTTTCAGGTGGGGTTGGGATTCCAACCATTAGGTCCCATAGATGTTGCACTTCCCCTTGCGGTCACTTCGACCGATTCCTCTCCTGCTCCAACTGAGGTTGACAAAGCCACCCGGTTCATTGAGAGGATCCAACAAATCCTCCAACAGGTTCATGATATCCTATAGAAGTCCAATGACAAGTACAAACAACGCCATGATCAACATCGGGTTCCACATAAGTTTCAGGTGGGTGACAAAGTTTGGTTGCACATGCAGAAAGAACGCCTTACAGGACCCCATCAGAAGCTTCGCCCACTCCGTTATGGGTCGTACACCATCAACAAGTCTATGGAGGATAATTCTTTTGCACTCAACATTCCTCCTTTCCTTGGCCTGCACCTAGTGTTCAACATGGACCTCCTTCGACCTTATTTCCCACCATTATTGGACACCTCAGACGTAGCAGAACAATTGACACCAACAGAGCTGAACCCCGACTGCATACAAAAGGCATCTAGAGATTATATTGTGGACACACAGATCAAGGGAACTCGACAAAAAAGGATCCAACTTTATCGAGTCGTCAAAGCAGGGCAGCTCCTGCACCAAGGCAAGTGGCTCACCCGGGGCCAAATTCAACAGAAATTTCCTCATCTGATGGGGAACTCAACGTAATGGAAACCATTGCTTCCTAAGGATGGAGGATTGATCCAAGTGGATATCGGTGGCCACCCACCTTTTCCAGCTGGCTCAAAATATATTTCTCGCAATTTTGCTAATTTACTATTTTTAGCAGTTTTTCAGGTCCTAAACTTCCGGAGCTGTTTTGAGGGCCTAAACGACGTTTTTTGAGGTATGTTGCGGTCGCAAAATTTCACCATGAAACTTTGTGCAACTGTTGTAGTCCTCAGATAGATCTTTCCAATGGGCTATCATATGCTAAAACGAAGATCGTATGCAAAAGTTACGACTTCGGGAAGTTGATGTACTGACTTACCCAAACGGGGCCCACATGACTTTTGGTGCTTCATCTCCTAGGGTTAGGTTTTTTGAAACTCTTGTTTATTGTAAAAATGCCTTGAGAGCCTGATTGTAATCATCTTCTTTTGAATGAGCATAGCTATCACATCTATTCTCATAGATAAGCCACCACCATTCCAACAAGCTTCTTTTCCACTGCATTTTACAGTTTCAGCTTATTTCCTTATTGAATAGAAAACCAATTTTACTGTATCTCTGTTATTATGTGTTAAGAATCTAGTAATAATCTGTAGTCATTTCATTCTACTCATAAAATCTGGATCAAGTGACTTGCAAAAGGTGCAATATGAGCTCTTTGGTATTGTCTGGTATTTCCTCATCATCGTGCAGTGATAAGGATCGTGACCTGGTTTTTTGCAGATTTCGCACCATAGTCCTCCTATTGGTAACGGATTTGGCATTCCTGCTGCCATATATTGCACGAATGTTGGACATTCGTTCTTGTGGTGTCCTTCTGTCTTGCATGTGGTACACCAAGCAACTTCTCGTTTGTCCTTGTTCTTATTCTGGTTTAGCCAAAATGTTAAGTTCTTTAGATCCTCCTTCAGTTCTTCGATGGCTGGGTCTATCTATTGGTACTGGTTCTCTTCCAGTTGGAAGGCTGCATGCAGTGCCTTTGCCTGCATCTAGAACTTCTGTTGTCGCAAAGGGTATTTTAAGTGTGGGAGCAGTGAATTGACAAACAGGTGTTGATGTTGCATCTCAGTCATGAGATATTTTAACATTCCCTTCAGTCGCTTGAATCTCTGATCAATCTCCCATACAAACTCTCCTAGTTTCTGTCTTATTTCTATCATCTCGTTCATGTATTGATCCTCTGAGCTCGGCTTTTGGAACTCATTTATCAATAACTTCTTAATGTCGGCCAATGTCCTTGTCATCCTAGGGGCACTGTTTGCATCTAAACTCATGTACCAGTCTAGTGCGCGGTCTCTTAGTGCAATAGCTAGATGTGCAAGTTTGGTATCTTCATCAGTGATCTGCTTCTCTTCCTAGATCTTTGCACAAATAAACAAGTGATTCTCAGGGTCTTCTGYTGCTTCTCCTCGAAACTATGGTAATCTGATGGTGGGATCGTGTCCTKCCATTCTGAACGCTGAACTACTACCTCCACGCGGTGTAGATACTTGACTAGTGCTACCTGAACTGGCTCCTCCAGTTTTTGTTCCTTGTGTAGATGTATTTCCTGCTGTCTGATTGCTTCTAAAATACAGTTGTCTAAAAGGTGGTGTTCTCTTTGGTGTATTAGTTTCACATGGTTTTATGGGTTCCACACTGACATTAATATGGATAGGAGTGTTTCCTTCTCTTCCTGCTCTTGGACCTCTTGTCTTCCTCTCATATGTTGCACACAGGATTTCCTCAATATGCTCCACAGCCCGAAGATCCTCTACCTCTTCCTCATCACTCGCCAAGCCTTCCCTCGCGGCTACGACTCTCTTCTTGGTATTCATCTTGTATTGGTAGGGTACTCCGATACACGTCTTACCAGTTATTGCCATGATTTCCTTGATATGGTCGTCATCCATCATGATTGGGTCCAAGGGTTCCTCTTTCTTTCCCTTATCCTTTCCTCCTTCCATTTCTCCTTTCTTTGTCAGTGCTTCCCCCTTCCCCCATGCATGCAGAAAAGTTTAGTTGTCTAACTCCATTGTCATTACACCTTTATTATACAACAATATATTAATATAAGTATACAATGATCGAATGTACCTTCCTCAAGGTCCGCATAGAAACTCTTGCTCCACTGCGTTGTATGACTTCATTGTGTCGACTACAAACTCTGTTATGAAGCCTACCATAATACTGTCAAGCCAAAAGTCTACTATGCAGGTGAACTTGTTGTTCACTTGTTGCAACTGTTCAATCTGTATTGGGGTCCACTCTAACTGTCAAATCTGGTTTGTTGCATGGTTATCTTTCAACCTTAGTATCCACTCCTGTAATAAATGTGGAAAATCGCAGAAAAATACTTCATGTGAGTCAGTAAACACGTATTTCTCAAGATACTTGCGAGGTGTTAGTCTAAGGTTTCTATTGTCTTTCTGTGAGAACTCTAGCTCCTTAGTTCTTAGCCAAGTTTCAATCTCTGCTTGTGTGGGATTCCACGGTCTCAACATTCCCTTCTAATGGCTCATTGCTCTCTGCCCTAGTATTTTTTTGATCTGCCTCCGACAGGTCTTCGACTTATCTCATCTACTCAATCCTCTCTTGTTCCTACCAACGACAATGAAACCATTTGTTGGTTACTGTTCCTCTATACTATCTGATTGATCCAGGGTTCATGTCTATCGGGTTTTCAACAAAGCCTCTAAAACTATCGGCCCTCCTGGTAAACCAGAAGGCAACGCAACACACAGAATGCGCTGCACCATCTCACCCAAGATAGCTTTAATGGGTGTCTGTAAGACTCATGTGTTTACAACCTAGGATTGACTGTGAGATATGAGGAATGAATATTGAACCATTATTACAATCGTAATTGCAATACATTGTCATTTACGAATACACAGGAGATATAACAATTCATTTATTAAGCATAACAGATAACTACTAAAAATATGATAAAGATATGCATGCATTCATCACATAACACAGATGTTACCGTGGTTCACCCCCTCCTGGGCTACGTCCACAAAGATTTGGCTCTCAGCTCTTTTATTATATTATTTCTGCATCTACAATGCCGCACACTTACAACTCGTCACAGTCGGGTAAGATATGTATGAGGCGTACTAGATCGCACCAGGCTCCCTAGCCTGTGATCTAACCCTCAAGATCTTCTTTTTCTCGTCCTCTCTAGCTCAACAACTTATACACAAATGGCTTATACTACAAAACTTTACATATCGCATCAATTCATGCATAACTACAACAACCACAATCATTCGAACCAACAAAAAACCCCTTATGATACCTAAGTATCTATATTTATATATTTCAGGCTCTTCATCCGTTTACAATACCTTACCCAAAACCCTAACCTTACCGTCGTTAGGTCTTCCTTCCATGCGTGCGTGTTGTTCTTCCTTCCAATTGTTGCTTTCCTTGTGCACGCTTTCTTGCATGCACGCGCGCTGTGTTTCCTTCCAGCTGCCGCTTTCTTTCCCAAACACGCCTTGCTTTTCCGCTTTGGCCTACCTCCAACACCTACCCTTCTTCATTTCCCTCTAAGATTTCGACATCTGTCTGTTACATAGGATTCCCTTCTTCCAAGAGTTGTTTGCAAGAGGTTACAACAGAGCACATAACTAACACCCAAATTCTAGGATCATGTCTAAGATGATTATTGCTTACAAGACAACACATGCTACATGATATGAAGATGCTAGATGATAAAACATCTTGTCCTTCACGTCCACCTGAAACTTTGGAAGAGGTTTATCCTAACTGGCAAGCTGAAAATTCTCTATCTTGTGCTGACTGTGTGGTTTCGCAGCGACTATGTGACTTTTGCTGTTAAATCTCTGTTTTTTTACCCTTTTGGACTTTGAGGCTTCTTGTTGTATAGAACCTATATAATGGCAATGATCCTTTTCCAAGAAAAGAAACACCTCTGGACAAATTTGCATTTGATTTTCTGTCAACATAAGCCATGTATCTCCTCGGTAGCTCCAATTTTCTCAGCCATTCGTATTCTGCATCAAACATTGTGAAAATTAAACCTTTGACTGGTGATTTTCTGCTTAAGTTCTTCCTGATGAACCTGTGTGATGCTACCAGATGCCACTGGTTTATTTGAAAATTCTTCAAAGATTTCTTCTAATGGCAAGCTGAAATCCTTACAAACAATGTCCCTTGTCTCTGTAAAACTGTGTGTTGGTGCCTTGAAATGTAACTTGTCAAGTTTATTGCATATGTCCAGTGGAAAGATATATGGGAGAGTTGTTTCCCATCGTCCCTACTTAATAAAAGCTATACCAGCAAGCTCAACTGTTCTCAAAAGGAGACCTAACCAAAGCGAGTGAATTCGTATATTTACTTCCTCTACAACTGTCCCAATTACTATGGATGGTGCAAACAATAGAAGCAAATAGAGAGCCCATATTTATAAAAATTTGAGGACCTGAGACAATAAGGCTTTCCTCGATAGAAGAACCATCGTACAATCTACCTTTTCAGTCAATGCCATCGCCCAAAACAAAGCTGGTAATATCATCAACACCTTTATTTAGAAGTTGGTTCTTCCCCAACAGAATTGTAATAGCAATCTGGCATCCACTTCCATTGTCATTGACCAATAGGAGATCAAGTATTTGCATGGCATGTTGATGAAGCTTAATGTAAAAGAAGCATACTAAATGTTTCTTCTATTGCAACCATCTGAAATAGAAGTTGAAATGTATCATGTTCAAATCAGACTCAGTGTTGCACCGGGATGGCTTGTCAATGCCTTCATATTATGCACTACACTTCCTTCAACCTCAAGCTTGTGCACTTGTCCATCCTGTTCAATGTCAACTTTGTCCAAGAATATCAGCGATTCTAGTTCTTGCAATGCAGAGCCAGCAGGAGTAAGAAGCATGTTTAGTAGGTAAATGAGACATCAAAGTACCCCAAAATCTAGCAGAGGTTATACATTGAGTGGAGGTGAGACGATGCCTTCTAGAGGATATGTATAACATTCGACAGCAGTAACTTCCTCATTGATATAGAAACTTCTTTGTTTGTGCCTTTGACATTCATGTTGGATCTTTCATGCTGCCCAAATGCTTGACATCTGTCGAGTGCTCTTATCTTGTACTTTCGACTTCGACTCTCCTTCCTTGACACCTGGAGATCGGCCTTTGAAATCTGCACCTACACCTACTAG